>VDFB02349077.1:0-23867 GCA_007258455.2 Sequoia sempervirens
TAGCTTGCCTGCTTATGCTCTGTTGAATCTTCCAAAAAGCCCCACTAGGATCAGCACATAGAATATTCAACTTTTGAACCACCCGCACGTCTCCAGGAGCAATATCCTCCGTGAGATCACACTTCGCAGCAAGAGTCTCCTGAAGCATATTTATTACTTGCAACCACACCTGCTGTACCCTCTTTGGCTTATCCTGGAAAATCCTACGGTTCCTTTCCAACCACACCTGCCAGATAATAAATCCTGGACCTATACCCCAAGCCACCTCCAGAAAGGAAGTCTTAGAAGGGGGTCTACCAAGGCTATTCCAAAACTCAACCAAAGAGTGAGCATGAATACAAGCATGCTCCCAAGCTTCCCACCACCAGTGCCAAATAACCCTGGTGAAAGAACATTGGAAAAAGAGGTGTGAACTATTTTCTTCACTTTAATTACATAAAGTACAGATAGAAGGCCCATGAAAGCCCCTCTTCTGGAGATTCTCCTAGGTAAGACATTTATTCTGAACCATAAACCATAAGAAGAAATTGCACTTGGGCCAAGTCGACTTATTCCAAACTTGCTTCCACCAAGATATGTTAATCCTGTCAAAATTTTGTCTTTCCAACTCTTGATAACCTGAGGCAACTGAGAACTTTCCTTTTGGATTGGATCCCCAAGCGAGGGTATCAGCTCCTCTTAAAGAGTTACACGCTCTGCCAACAAGAATCCTAGCAAGAGTCTCTCTCTCTCCCTCAGAACCCCCAGGAGGCCATTCTTGGGGTTCTTTCCATCTGGCAACCTCACCCCACCCCACCCTTAAAAACACCTTAAAATCCTCAACCTTACTCCATCCTGCTGCAAGGAAACTCACATAAAGGTTGAAGGTGGGGGTATTGAGATAAAATAGGAGGAAAACCATCCCAAGAATCCTCCCAAAACAGGACATCCGAACCGCTATTGCAAATCTAGAAAAGACCATTTTTAACTAACTGTGCCCCTTTCTTCAAAGTCTCCCAGATCATGGACCCCCTTCCAATCAGGTTGTACCTTGGTACATCTTTCCCATTCACACCACCAAGATACTTAACATTAAGGATTTTAGCCCATCCTTGATCTTGGCTTATGCACCATCTCCAAAATAGCTTAGCAGCAAGAGCCCAACCGTTCAAGCTTGTATTCCTCAAACCAAGGCCACCATCCTGCTTTGATCTACAAACACAATCCCATTTGACCAAACTCCATTTTGAGGAAAGCAAATTACCTGTCCATAAAAATTGCCTAGAAATGGCATCAAAGTCCTTAATGAAACCAGCAGGGGCTGACTGCACAAGAAACCTATAGATAGGAAGAGCTTGGATCATAGACTTCAAAAGAGTCACTCTACCAACAATTGAGAGCCATTGGTGAGTCCAATGACTCACCTTACTTCGAAGCTTATCCAAAATCTCTTGCCACACACCCCTCGATAGCCTTTGGTTTGAAAGTGGGATGCCAAGATACACTAAAGGAAGTGTTCCAATTTGAAACCTCAAGATATGAGCAATCCGAGCTTGAATAGAAGTGGGGGTATTGAAGAAGAAGATTTGTGATTTTTCTTCATTAATCTTATGTCCTGAGGCTTTCACATAAATATCCAAAGCTCTTTGAAAACTAGCTACCTCCTGAATTCTTGTGGCACCCATCAAAGACATATCATCCACAAATTGGAGGTGGGAAGAAGGAGGAATGCCATGCCCCCACTTCCAACCTTGAATCCCTCCCTGACTAACTTGAGACTTGATAAGTTTTCCCAACCCTTCCGCCATCAGGATGAAAAGGTAAGGGGAGAGAGGATCCCCTTGCCTAAGGCCTCTGGCCACACCAAATAAGTCAGAAGGTTCACCATTAATTAGGACAGCAAAAGAAGGTGAAGTTATGCAGCTCATAACCCAGCTAATCCACTCCTGTCCAAAACCAAAGGCCTGTAAAACTTTCTGCAAAAAACTCCATCTGACCCTATCATAAACTTTGGCCATGTCCAACTTTATGAGCATAGCTTTTTCCTTAGAGGTAGCCATAGAGTGCATAGCTTCTGCCGCAATGATAACCCCATCCAAAATTTGTCGTCCTATAACAAAGCCCCCTTGCTCCTCAGAGATTAGGTTACTGAGCCATGGCTTTAACCGTTCAGCTATCACTTTTGTAATTATTTTGTACATCACATTGCACAAATCAATAGGTCTAAAGAAATTAAGGGAGTTAGCTCCTTCCTTCTTTGGGATGAGAGCAAGGAAAGTTGCATTCAAAGCCTTAAGCATCTATTTATTGTTAAAGGATTCCTGCACCACTTCAAAGAGGTCCATCTTGACAATCTCCCAAAAAGCTTGAAAGAACTCTATAGGAAAACCATTTGGTCCCGGGGCTTTACCCTTTTTCATTCCAAACACAACTAGCTCTATCTCATATAGAGTAATGGGCTTAATGAGAGCCTCATTCATTTCAGGAGTGACCAAGGAGGGAATGCAACCCAGAACCAAATCCTCCTCAACCCTATCCAGATCAGAGCCTTCTGAAACAAACTCCCAAAAAATCTAGTAGCCTCCAAAGCAATCTCCCTATGAGAGGAAAGCAGAATCCCTTCAACCATCGTGAGAGAATTGAGAACACTCCCATGTCTTCTGTCCTTAACAGTGTTGTGGAAGAACTTAGCATTTCTGTCCCCTTCCTAGAGCCAATCAATTCGAGCTTTTTGTTTCCAATAAATCTCTTCTTGTAGCTCCCACTCCTCCAGATTCTTTAAGGTCACAGCTTCTTCTCTATATAGCCCATCAGACAAGCCCTATTCTCTAATTTGGCGAGTAATATTGTCCACCCTCAGCTATGCTTCTCTCTTGGCTCCAAAGAGATTTCCAAAGCACTCTCTGTTCCACCTTTTTAGCTTAAACTTAACATACTGCAATTGCTTGACAAAAGAAAACATAGCGGTGCCATAAGCAGGCTTCCCTTCCCTCCACCAAGCAATGATATAATCCTGAAGAGAAGCATCCCTCAACCACATAAGTTGAAACTTAAAGGATGGATTCTTTATCTTTTGAAACATAGAAGCAATCAAAAGAATTGGCCAGTGATCTGAACCCCTCCAGTCCAAAATCTCTGAACTAGTAATCCAATTGTCTGCCATCCAGAAACAAGAAACCAGAAATCTATCTAATCTTTTTGCTATCGCTTCCACCCCACATCTCCTATTATTCCATGTGAACAACCCATTGGAAGGTGTGATGTCCACCACCCTCAAGCTTTCAATGTTACTCCTTAAAAGGCCTGCAGAGGGATCAAGCTTGGGATTACCTCCCCGCTTCTCTTCCAAACTTAAAATTGCATTGAAATCTCCTACCAGAATCCAAGGGAATAGAGGGGCAAGAGAGTGAACATATCCTATATGTGACCAAAGCAAAGTTTTTCCAATAAAATCAATCGAAGCATAAACATTAGTGAAGAGAAGAATCTCACCAGTTACGCAACACATGGCCACCAAGGAAATAGCAAATTTGCTAGAAACCCACCAAAGCGGGACCAACTTTGAGGATCCCATAAAAGAGCCAAACCCCTAGAACATCCTTGAGCGCCAATGCACTGACAAAGACCTCTAGGCCAAATCTTAGCAGCCGTGTAATGCATCCTATCAATAGATAACTTATTTTCCTAAATAAAAACCACCTCAGGCGAATGAGACTTAATCAAATCCTGAATAGCCTTTTGTCTAGGGATGTTATTCAACCCCCTTACATTCCATGAAAGAACAATCATTTCTGATGAAGAGGGAAGTGGGAATTAATGGTCTTCATAGAACCAGACTCCACTAAAGTCTCTCCCACTAACTTCACCTTTTCCTGGTCTTTCTTCCTCCCCACCTTAAGAGGCTTCTCTGGGGTATCTTTTCTAATGGTTTTTTGATGAATACCTAAAATAGAAGGGGAACCCTTGCTTTTGCTCTCGTCCTGCCGAACATTTCCGGTGCAAGCCTTGGTTCGGGCATGAGCAGAAATCTCCTGCAATTCCTTGTCTCCACTGGTTTCCAACTCCTCAAAAGGTCTCACTGAAGTATCTGTGTCCATCTGTACCCCAAGCTCTCCCTCCTGTTAATCGGCGTGAACAACATTGTTCTCCTCCCCACCTATTTCCTTTGCTTCCAAGAGCTCATGGCTAGCTGACATGTTAGCAATGGTTCCATCAAACTATTCCAAGTCATCCAACCCATCAAACCTATTGAAAACCTCATCTGTCTATCTATCCTTAAAGGTCCTCTTTTGGTCGCGACCCTTATTACGACCTCTTATAGGGATGAAGCCCTCCTTGTCCTCCCTCATAGGAGCCTTCCCTTTATCTTGGGTGTGAGGTGCACTAGCCGGCCCTATTTTTGAATCCTCTGTAGGTTTTGATTTGGGGTACATCCTCTGCAAATGCCCATATTCATGACAAAAGCGACAACGAAACGACAACGTTTCATAGTCAAGTTGTTGAATCCATGAACTTGACCCCAACTGAATTTCGATAGAATCAGGCAAGGGCTTATTTAAATCAATTTCGACACATACCCGGGCATAGGTAATTACCTTCTTCTCCATAGTTTGTCTCGAAGGACCAACTGGTTTTCCAAGCTGGCTTGCAACTAAACTAAAAATGTTCTCCCTCCAGAATTCTAAAGGAAGCCATGGTAATCTCACCCAAACCAGAACCCGTGAAGGAAGCTCTTCTGTAGGATTGAATCCCACATGCCAAGGCTTAATTAAGAGACCCACTTGATTGTAGAAATAGGGCCCTCCTTTGAAAACTTTATTCCTGTCTGACATGCAAGAGAAAACCACTTGAAAATAGCCATTGGCTGCCAACAATACATCCATATCCCCCTCTGGAGACTAGGTACTCCGAGCCCATGATTCCAAAAAAGACAAAGATACCCAAATCCCTAGGAACTTACAGATCAGAGCATGCTTTGATAAATAGTTGATATCGTCCACAATAGCTTCAGGTTGGATCTCAACAATCGGCCTATTATCACTCTTAGCAAGGCACCCATTCACCTTTGAGGGCCTAAAACCTCCAGAAAGATATGAGGACTCTCCCATTACTGATCTAGACTCACCAAAAAAATGATTCATATGCAATAGTACCAAAGGATTGCTTCCCGCCACCGTATCCTTGAAAGACAACCCCTTAACACCAGGGGAAATCCCGTTTGGAGCCATGCAAGGCTTGAAACCAAAAAACCAGAGTAACCCAAAACAGAAGCGGGAGAGAAAGGCATAGAAATATGACCTCCCTCTACCAAAGTTTTCAATCACCACAATAGACGTATGCAGGGCCTTCGAGAACTTTTGATCCGCATGTAGAGCCACAAATGCGGAAATGCGAAAAAGCGTGCTGGAAACACCAAAATCAAACAAAAAGCGGCTGACCACCCAAGCCACTGAAATCCTGCTGCGCGAGGAACACCTCAATTTTACCACGGCCGCGGAAGCGAAATACGAGGGTGCAATTGGAGACAAGGAAACCCACAGCCAGCGTTATCACCGATATGCCAGTGGCCTTCTCGGTTAATCCCTTAAATACACTATAATTTCATATTTATTTACTTTAAATACAGTTGAATTCTCTTTTATAATGAGACTAAACTACATCTGATCAAAGCACCTATAAATCGAATAATACTACTTATTCACTACTTCATAAAGTAGTATTCTATTTAAACTATTAAGATACAATACAATCTATATTATTAGAATTAAAATACAATCAATAAAATTAATATCAAATAATCAAACAAAAACAATGCCAACTACTAATATCAAATAATCAAACACAAACAATGCCAACTAGGCATCTCTTATCAATCAACCCTGCCTCAACAGCTCCAGATTGAATAAATATTATCTATTAAATATAATCCCTTGTATTTGATCTTCATTAAAAACTTTTAGAAGGCAACAACAGCAGGGACCAAGGGGCTTGCAATTTTTTAAGTTTAAAGTGTAATAACTTTTGTCATTGGAGTTTCTTGTTATAATGTTGGCTTCAATTCTCAGCTGGGTGATTGTTAGTGTTTTTTCATAGTTGAGTTTCATGGCAGCGGCTATTTAGTCCCAAGAATGCACCCAGCATGGATGCACGGGCATGGGTGTTGCCTCCCTCATTTCTGGTTGTCTGTATTTTACGTGCAAATTCTGCCTTATGTTTTTTTTATCTTCTTTAAATTTCATTTTTAACATGTAATGTTTTTATATTTAATTTAATTGATTAATAATTGAAATGAGGGAGGCAGCATCCATGCTGGGTGCATTCCCGAGACTGATATTGATTTTTCATAACTGAATTTATATGCTTCATCTGATGATGTTGTTCATGTTAATTGCCCTTTTATTCTCAATTCAACATATTTATTATATTTATAACTCTTCTTTCAACTTTATTCAATATAAAATACTTTCTCCAACACAATGTCCTCGATCTTCAACTGATAATATTAAAAATTGTCAGATGTTTGCACATCTCCAAACAAAATATCTGACACGTTGACTAGACTATGGTGGCAATGCAAACACTTTCTCACCAAGCTATCAATTATATTACTGTAGTGGAAGCAATCTAAATGATGATGTTGTGCCGCTGTAAGGAAGATAAACGACAAGAGGAGATAAAAAAATCATCTATATCAATAGGTGGATTACAGATAAGAACAGTACTATGATTTTTTGAGATTTTTGTGAACAGTTATTAGGAGCTGGTGAGCAATCACTGTCGGATTGCCCCACGGCTTCCGTAGGAACAGAGAAATTTATAGTCGGATCTTAACTTTTGTCCTGGGAATAATGTGATAAGGTGCTTTTTTCTTTTGTTATCTGTCATTTTGTGGATGATATTCTCACAACGCATTGATTGCAGACTTTCACTGGCGTGGAATGGATATTCCATGGTTTAAATTAGATATTTAAGAATCCTTGTCATAAAATATAGTCAAGATTTTTGGGAAGATTGTATTATATGGGGAAAAAAATTGGATAGGTTTAAAAGGTGTGTTCTGTTATTTTGTGGATGATATTTTCGTAATGTGTTGATTGCAGACATATAGACTAGCAGTTGCACCTTTTAAGTGGTGTGGAATGGATATGTCAATGGTTTAAATCAGATGGTTATATCTTCGAATTTAAGAATCCTTGTCACAAAATATAATCTAAGATTTTGGGAAGATTGTATTATATGACAAGAAATTCTGGATAGATTTAAAAAATTATAAAAAATATTATTTAATTTATAATATTTTTTTAAAATATGATGTGTTATAGTATTTAAATGATAATGTTACATTTGTTCCTAAATAAGAAGTATAATAATATTTAAAGAGTAATTTTGTATGATGAATAGTGTTTGTATTATTATTTATAAAATAGTGTTATACATATTTTTTAAAAATGGGTGGAAATAGTCACACTTCTAAAGTTTAAATAAGGCTACAATTTGGAGCAGAGGACATTATAACCAGAGAAACAAGTCATTAAGTGGCGAAAGCATGAGTAGAGGGAGGAGGAGCATCTTGGTCGTTTGATTTATCTCATACATAAATGGCATCTAAAGTGTTCACGAGAGGATCTCATCCATCATTTCCATATTTAAAATTGTTATCTTAATTGTCTTCATAAACAAGACTAGCAAGCAAAATACAAAGAGCTAGTTAAGGCAATTCGTCAAAACTTGACCAATCTATATTCCCATCACCAAGAGGTGGTGGTGAAGCAAAGTGATAGCTAAGAGGCCTTGACCAACCTTGTTGAGCACAATCTCTTCTTACAAGAGGTATAGAGGCCTAAGAATGAACATCCCAATCGTCACAAGCTAACTATCTACATCATCGATGATGCTCGTCAACCTCTAGAAGAGGTGGGATTCAAAGGAACCCTAGCAATAACATAATAGGCATTACTCTAATGATCTAGAAAAACTTGTTAGTGAGCAACCTTAAGTGCAAATTTATTCTCTTGCACTTGCATCTGCATAAACACATTTGAAAACATGTTAAATTTATTTTCTTGCACTTGAATATGTAGAAAAAATAGCATAATTTATATCTTTCTAGATGTTAAAAAGAATCTCCATCTTGAAAGCATGTCAAATTTGATTATATTTTGAGTGGATTATAGAACAATCCCCTGATAACACCATATGCCAATAAAAAGGCTTATGCCTAAAAATGTGAAGAAACCATGAATCTAAGTCCAAGCATCTTGAGCTTTGGGGAAAAAATAGAAAAGATTTTTGACAACAAAAAGGACATCAAGGATCTAAAATATTCAAGTGGGTTAACCTAAAACAAATGGGGGGGCTTAGAAAATAATACAATAAACAAAGTGAGCAAACTTTGGCTCAAATGTAGCTAACCAAATGGTATGAAATCTACACTTCCAAATCAATAATTGGGGGCTATAAAATTCATCTTTGATTCAAATTAGGGACCATACAAAAATGAGGTGAAAGCCAAGAATAACCTTTGTTCAAGGCATATATTTTCAAAATTTTGTATCAAGATACCACTTCCAATCCTACCACCAAGGTTTGCAAGATTAAATGCCAATTTTTTGAACCATATGAGTAGAGATAGCTTCAATTATAGGTTTTATAGTATCAAAGATTTTTTCAATCGGATTCATTCTAGGATTTAAAAAAAAAAGTAATCTTGGAAGAAATATCTTGAGGAGGGTTTTAACCCACTTTCTAAAGAATCTCAAAGCATAGACCTAAGGGGTCTTAGCAAGAGGATGATTTTGACACTAGAAAATAGGGGACTACAAAATAGTTCATTAATGGATAGAAATACCATTATAAAAGCTAGTGAAATTATAAAAATTCAAGGCTTTCTAGCTTCACAAGCTCTTCAAATTCTTTTCATCATAAAGTTCCCTAGAACTTGAACAAGCTCTTTCATTATAAGGAGGGTGTGAAAGCCAACCCTCTTCCAAGTTAATCTTCCAATATGATGAGTATAAAATAAATACAATGCCACACAAGAATTTTCCAAGCCTTATTACCATCTAAGACACAAGTGATCCATTTGGTGCACAAAGTTAAACCTTCATGTTGGGTGGAAATTAAGCCCAAACCACCTCAACCATGAAAGAGAAAATAATAATCCCAATCCATATAATGAAAACCTTAATGATTCTTTGAAGGGAACTAAATAAAATGTTCAAGAAGCTTTTCTAGATTTAATACGAGGCTTTAGAAGGAACCCAACAAGAAGAATAATAAGCATGGGTGACTAGAAGAATATTAGAAAAAAATTAAAACTTCCCTACTGAAGATAGATGTTAAGTAACCCAATAAGGCAACTTATTCTTAATTCTAGAAAACATATCACAAAATAGTTAGAGAATCTTGACAAGAAAAATATAATCTCAAAAATCTAAATAAAAATTCATGCCAATCCATTTCCACCTAAAAGATTTGAGCAAGGGAGGCTTAGGTAGGAAGTATTTCCTATATCATTGAATTTTTCACCACTAAATATCTATACCTAAGGATTTTTAGAAAATTTCCAAGCAATGGAGAGTTTGGTGAACATTATTTTTTTCTTCCAAAAGATTGAGGAAAAATTCATTAATAAGTTGAGCTGAGGAATTAGGTAAAGAAATACCTTTGATCAACCTCTAAGAATCTAAATTCAAGCCAAGAGGTATCCAAAACCTTCAATACCAAGCACATACAATGTTGGAGCTAAAAGAAATCTCTAGTTCATAGACCTAAAAAGGTCAAAAGCACTAGATTATTGGTCATTGATAGTGAAACAAGCTTAAGCATCCAAAAAAGCATATGAACTAACTAAATAAATCAAGGACAAAATCTCAAATCTTAGAGAATTTCAAGGATAAATACCACTCAATGTGGTCATAGGCTTTACAAAAAATAAATTTTGATGAAAATATCCTATTGATGGGATCATTCAGCTCATTCCATACCTTCCCACACTATAATGATAAATCTTAAAAACAAATTGATATTTGATCAAACCAATATGCTTAGGTCACACAATCTAAGGAAGAAGATCACGTAACTTAAGTGCAAGGGCTTTGAAAATGATTTTGTAGGATACATTGTGTAGATTGATCATCACCAATTATATATATCTTCTTGATCACCAAACTTAGGTATGAATTTTATATTTTATTTTTTAATATTTTTTCCTAAGAAATTGTAATCAAAAGCTTCAAAATAGACTTTATGAAGATCCTCCCTAACATAATTCCAAAGGGTCTTATAGAATTCCAAGGAAAACCATTAGAGTTTGGGGATTTATCATTAGCCATAGTAAACACTACTTCACAAATATAATAAATGGAGAACAATTATCCATAAAAGGATCATTGAGAAGAAGAAAATAGGAAAAGAACAACCTTGAGGAATTTTTAAAATGCATGATCACATTCACAATAATTCTATTGAGATTTTAGAACCTACTCATAGTACCTAACAAAGGCTTGAAGGATATATGTAAGTTCCTTGAGTAGCTTTCAACTATCTTCAATGATCTATTTGATACCTTGAGCAATATGATGAGGACATAGAGCTTGAAAAAACTCTTTAGAGGCTTGAAAATATGCTTTAGAGGCTTGAAAAACTATTTAGAGGCTCAATCTCCCACCTTCAGCTAATGCAACCTAGCTTTAATATATGTGCCTTTAGTAGTATGATTATCAATAATCCACTTTTTGAGATGGATCTCAACCACTCATATTTGCAAAGAGGAGCAAAGGGATCCACTTCAAACACCACAAAATTAGATGAAAGAGGTTTAAGGTGGTGGCCTCATAGTCTTGAAAATGAAATATAGCTAGCTATCATCCATAGATATGAATGAATTGAGCTACACTTGATGTGGCCATTCTAGTAGGAAATCCATTGAATTGACTAAGAAGGCCTAGCCTCTAGGTTATACACCTAAAAGATGTGGGATAACAATGGTTGGTGGGTCAAAAAAAAGGTATTAAAATAAAACTACAAGTTGCTACCCTTGGGAAGAGAAATTTGTCATAAAATGCTACACATTAGGAAAATGATCAAAAAGAGTATTCCAACAAAGGCTCAACTAGAAGAGGAAAAAAGATAGAAAAAGAGGAAAGGACTTGGAAGAAATAACATGGCATGATCAAGGCATTTGAACACACTATTAGTTCTACCACAAAAATTATTCCATGTAAACCAAGTCTATGATTGTGGTGGTGACTCATATTAGGATAAAAAAGGCCCAATTTATTATGCATGAAGTGTTACTTGCCTCCCTTTTTCCTGTTATCCAACACATAGGCAAACAATGATCTTTAGCATTGTGCCGTAAAAAAAAGTACCCTTTGCTTGACATGGGATTAATTCATGATAAATTGACTTAATGAGGCCTTGATTTAGGTGTTGTGAGGCATTTTATGCATTCACACTAGGTCTTGGACCCTTGCAAATCAAATAACATGCTTTTAATGATGTCTTGTGAAGGTGTTGTAAAGTGTTGTAAGATACTTTCACACTTTTCTAGACCTAATGAAATTATTTCTCCCTAATTCAACATTATAAAATGTGTCTAATAATATTATCACATCAATTTAGAAGGCTTCTAACTTAAACTTAATGTTAAACTAGTGTTGTAATGTGTCCCACCCATTCACATTGGTTTGTGTGCCTTCCTAGGCTATGTGGACCTCAATTTAGTGTTGTAAAGTGTATTTAATCACACTTTCACATTAATTTTTGTGTCCCAAGCCCTATTTTACATTTACATCATCACTAATAGGCTCCTAATAACCCATATTGTGTATCCTATGGTTCAAATTGATCAAATACCTGACAAGGTTGCAATTTAAACCTTATTTCCTTATCTCCTAGCTTCTTAGTTGTAGGAATGGCCCCTGTGGGACCCATTCGCCATGCATGGTGAATTAGTCCCATCCAGATGGGAACCATTCACCATGTGTGGAAAATGAGTCCTATCTGGCCCCATTTTGACCTTTGAGAGAGAAAAAGTGAAATTTAAGTTTAATTTCACTACATGTCAACTTGTGATGAAGTACAATTAGGATACTAAGGCACAATTATCTATAAATAAGTGTTTTTATCCTCATTTTATAGATAACAACTCATTTGTACATCTCTCATCATTAATTCATCATCTATCTTCTCATCCAAGTCAAGCAAGTTAGGGTTTCTTCATTAGAAGTCATCAAGTTAACTTTCTAAAGCATTCAAGGGTTGAATCTTCATGTATTGCTATATAATTTCAAGATAAATCACCATGGAAAGGTAATCAATTCCATTTTGCATGTTTCATTACTTCCTTTCATCATTTTGGTTTAATTACCTAAATAGGGTTTGACTAAGGCAAACCCCCATGCCCTAACATTCAACATGTATCTCTCTTTTGTCTTGTTTGTATGTAGATTTAGGACTCTTGGAATCTTGAAAATCATTGAAGATCAAGTTCCAAGGTTTCTCAAGTCTTCTTCTCATTTAACAAGTCAAAATATCAACAAAAAGTCATTTTCAGGCCTGAATCTGGCAGTTTCTGAAGCAGACACCTATAGAAGATAGAAGTGCAGATCTAGACCTATAGAATCAAGTCCTGACTTTGCAAATTCCTGCAGGAGGACTGATTCACCATGCATGGTGAATTAGTCCCACCTGTAGGCCTAAAAACTTATTTTCTCATAATTCAACTCTTAGCAGTCGAAAACCTATTTCTAGAAGTTTTCACGAGAAGCGGGACTAATTTGCCATCTATGGAAAACCAGCCTTAGTGGCCATAAACAGTGACTTTTGGAACATTCCAGAACCTTCCAATAATAGTAATCTTCCTCTAGGTGCACTCTGATTAGTCTCATCAACTTTTGTTTTCATTTGCTTTAGTTTCTAGTTCATATTTGCAATCAACACTGTGTTTTCCCGCATCTTTCATTAGGTTAGTTTGCATTCATTTATTTGAATCTATAAGAATTCAAACACATTTAAACACACTTCACATCAATATTCCATCGATCCTTATTTTGGCCCATCTTTCTCCTTTTAAGTGAAAAACCCTAAAAGAGCAAGGAAGGATTTGGGTACCAAAATCTTTCATTTCATTTTGGTGAACTTGCTATTTGAATCCCCTCTTTTTTTATTTTGGAGTCCATTCATTACTCTAAAGTTGCTTTCATTGCATGTTGCATTAGTTAGCTTGCATTCTAGTATTTCATTTTTACATGTGTAAAAGTGCATAATAGGTTGCTTTTTTGCATCTTTCATCATTAAACGGTTCTAAAATTTTGCATTTTTCATTTAGGTCCACATCATAGCACTCAGAAAGCATCAACATCAATCAAAACTTTCTGAAAATTTTGAAAAAAGTCCATACTAGGACTCATTCACCACCTTGGGCGAATCAGTCCCTTTTGACCCCTGAAACAACATTGTACAGAACTCATAACTCTATTTTTCAGCTTCTGTTTGGTGCCTTAACCTACCTATATCAGTTAGTTTCATTAATGTATCATGCATTTTATCCAATCTAGCTTAATTTAGCTCACTTCATGCATGGTTTAAATTTCAAGTTTGCATTCTCATATTGTTACATGTCATAATCAGTCAATTGTCATCTAAAAATTGCATTTCATTTCAGCCCTTTGCATTGTATTTTGAGTTAGCATAGATTGTTATTTCAAAATTTTAGTCTCCATCTTCTGCAAATTTGCAAAGAAAAATTTAGTTAATAAGCATGTTAATCATTCTTTCAATGCATTCCCTACTTATGATAGTCTCTTAGCACAAGAGAAGGAACATATTAACGCTTTTCTTGAACCTACATTCCCTCATATCTCTCCCATTTGTGAGGATGATGTGTTAGAAGGAAATACAAAGATAGATAAAAATGATGATCATAATTTTCCTTCCCATGATATATCTCCTTTTAGTGATGAAGGTATCTTAGCGAAAGAAGGTATAATTGTTAAGCATCATGAAGGTCTTGTTTGTCCTTCTCCTCATTCCCCTTGGGAAGATAGTATAGCAACACAAGATGAATGCATTACCACCACCTTACCTACTCTCCATTAATCTCCTAACACCTCTCCTATTTGTGACAATACTTTCATGAATTATCATGACTAACACATTTGTGAGGAGGCTATGTTTACATTAGATGAACAAATCTTTAAGACCTATGACAATCCTCTTTATTTTTCTTCCGCTATTTTGGAAGACATTATTGGACAAAGGGAGGTAATCAAAGATAATCATGAGAATATTCTTTCTCCCTTTCCTAATCTTTCCCCCATCCAAAAACACATACTTAATCAAGTGGATCCAATCATTGAAAAACAAGAATGTGATGCTTTTTCTTCTCTTGATGCCTCTACCACTTGTGATGAAGCTACTTTGCACATTTCAAGCTTAGATGGACATATTACAATCTATCCTAGTAGGGTGGATGATATGGCACAAGAGAAGGAGACATTACAAACACTGGATGATTGCATAAAGTCTTCCCCTAATCAAACACATTCAACCATTAATAACTCCCTTGGTTGTGATGAAGTTATTTTGGATGAACCAAACCTTACTTTTCATGAACATGTGGTTTGTTGTTCTCCTATGAACTCTCCTTCTAGGGAGGATATTATGATCCCAAACAAAGATAGCATGCCCTTCACAGACATGAGGACTCTCACTTGTTACAGTATGTTAACAATATTCAACCTCACTACACCCTTTACCCACCTTCCAATAAACCTCGCTACACACTTTACCCACTTTCGCATCCGCTTCATCATTCCAATAAATCTCATTACACCCTCTACCCACCTCAAACTAATGTATCAGAGCAACCGAGTTATAATACTATTGCTCACACATATAATACTCGAAATAATCCACAACCACCGCAATCAATCCCAACCTCTTTACCTTTACCCAATCCACCTAGTATGCTCCTTGTTACATCCCACAAACAAAGGAGTACGATCTTGTTGAACAATTAAAGAATACTCCTACAAAGATTTCACTTTGGGATTTACTTCAGAACTCACCAAATTACAATATTCTTCAAACAACCTTAAAACAAATCACAATTCCTCTTGGTACAACTCTAAATGATGTGGCAGCTCTCATCCACAAAAAGAATCTTGACATTACCTTCCATCAAGATGAGCTCCCTCCTTTGGAGTTGTGTAAACAACATGATGCCTTTATGATAATTGCTTCATTCAATCACAAAGGTATCAAACACACTCTCATAGATAATGGTTATGCCCTTAATGTGTGTAGTGTGAGTCTCCTTCATCAATTACATGTTGACAAGTCACAAATAATACCTGATTTTATCTCTATTCAAGGATTTGATAATAAAACCAAGCAACCGCTCAGTGTAATCACTTTTCCTATTATGGTTGGGGAGGCTACTTTGAAAACTCCTATTCATGTCATTCCTTATGATCTTTCATACAATATTCTTTTAGGCAAACCATGGATTCATGAGATGAATGCAGTGCCTTCCACCACTCATCGTATAATGAAATATGTTTATAACAATAACATTTATCAAGTTGAAGTAGATCCTGAGCCTAAAAGTTTCTTACACCTTGAAAAAGGAGCTACAAGTCCTTTGAAAACATTTATTCCCACATCCAACATAGATCCTCTTAAAATTGACCACAACGATGAGGGATCACCATCTAAATTATTTGGTGATGATTGGGGATCCTTAAACTTCACACCATCATTTATGGGCGAATACATAGTCACACAAAAGAAAGGTGAGACACAAGGACAACCAACCATCATGTCAACACAACATTTGGACAACCTTTTGAAAGCATCTGCCTCCATCACTTTAGACAATGCCACAAACTCCACAACAACCCTTAACAAACACAACACCGAACAACCACCTAATTCCAAAGCACTGAAACAACTTTATGGAGAATTGTATGACCTCATGGAACAACATGGATATAGTGGAAAAGGATGTGGTGCTCAAGAACAAGGTATCTGTAACCCTATAGAGCCAAACACACAACAATCAACTCATGGTCTTGGTTATTCTCCTTTGACCAAGATCACCAAACCTTCACTCAACATCAATACTATCATACAAGACTCTTCCAAGACTCTTCCTTATTCACATAAATAACATTATATGTTGCACCTACGATGCCATAGTTGTAGGATCATAGCATACTCACTATTGCATGTTTTGCATCCATTGCAAGGAGCAGCATACTATCATCCACTTTAGGCTCACCATTGTCCTGCACTAAGTGGGGAGCAAAGAGTTAGATAGCCTTATCCCTTGTATGTCACTTGTCATTGTCTCTCTTGACTACTCATTAACTTTTCATGAACATATAAGAGCAAGCTTGAGATGTGAATGACATGTCTTAAGATTGACTCGCATGTGACATACAACCTTTCTTTTATTTTCATTTTCCTTCACATGACGCAGCCTAACTTCGAAACATATGATTTGGCTAGGGCTTTCCAAGTTGGCTCTCATGTCTTGTTTTCTTTTTTATTTTTCTATTATTCTCTACTTTAAAGTAATTGCTCATAGAACGATGTGTAGCAATTCCTTTAAAGTGGGGGGCATACATTACCATTATTGCATTTGCATTCTTGGTTCCTAGTGTAGCCTTGTCATTTATGTGATCGTTTGTCACTTTGTGGATGACATTGGGTGTGATTTCCTTCATAATTGTGATTTATCTAAGCATATTACATTCCTCTTGGTGGCCTAATGTGATGCACTGCATCCCCTAAGTTGTGAATATACTATTCTTTGATTGGTCCTCTCTCAAAGAAATTAGACACAATGCTCCCTAAGTGACTAACCTTGCATGAACTGAACAAGACTCCTTCAAACATTTTACATTTTTTCATTTTACATTATTGCATTTCTTTTCCACCTTGCATAACGCAACTTGCATGACTGTGGTACCTTTTTTGAAATTCCATTTTTCTTTGTGGCACCTTGTTAAAGTTATCAATGGGTATAACTTTGATATGGTTGAGCGGGAAGCCCACCTAGTAGCATGACTTTTCCCCATAGCCACTTTTGTGTTTGTGAGTGCATACCAACTAGTGTATGTATCTTACCTTTTGGGCTTTCTCACCCTAGGACAACTAGTTATGTGGCCCCAAAGTGAGTACATTTGGGCCCTTCACCCGATGGACCGTCATGGGTTATGTGGCGGTGAGTACACATTCTCTTTTCAAACAAGATAGCCTAGATCTAATCCACAACTAGCTAGACAAAGCGGTCAAAGCTTGATCCACCTTTTCATTTTCATCTTCTCATTCTTACCTTGGGTGTTTGACTTAGGATCTTGGATCTTGGGGGCTTCCCTCCTTTGATCTTTTTCATTCTTTTTCATCTGTATCTAAACATGAGATCTCTCTTGAATGTCTACTTTAGTGTGAGTTTGAAGAAATTTCATCCTCTCACTAAAGTGGGGGCTAAATGTGCCATAGAAAAAAGGACCCTTTGCTTGACATGGGATTAATTCATGATAAAATTACTTAATGAGGTCTTAATCTAGTGTTTGAGGATTTTATGCATCCACACTGCTTGGACCCTTGCAAATCAAATAACATGCTTTTAGCGATTTCTTGTGAAGGTGTTGTAAAGTGTTGTAAGATACTTTCATGCTTTTCTAGACCTAATGAACTTATTTCTCCCTAATTCAACATTATAAAATGTGTCTAATAACATTATCACATCAATTTAGAAGGCTTGTAACTTAACTTAATGTTAAACTAGTGTTGTAATGTGTCTCACACATTCACATTGGTTCTTGTGCCTTCCTAGGCTATGTGGACCTCATTTTAGTGTTGTAAAGTGTATTTAATCACACTTTCACATTGATTTTTGTGTCCCAAGCCCTGTTTGACATTTACATCATCACTAATAGGCTCCTAATAACCCATATTGTGCATCCTGAGGTTCAAATTGATCAAATACCCGACAAGGTTGCAATTTAAACCTTATTTCCTTATCTCCTAGCTTCTTAGTTGTTGAATGGCCCCTGTGGGACCCATTCGCCATGCATGTTGAATCAATCCCATCTAGGTGGGATCCATTTTCCATGTGTGGTGAATGAGTCCTATCTAGCCCCATTTTGACCTTTGAGCGAGAAAAAGTGAAATTTAAAGTTTAATTTCACTACATGTCGGCCTATGATGAGGTATAATCAGGATACTAAGGCACAATTGTCTATAAATAAGTGTTTTTATCCTCATTTTACATCTAACAACTCATTTTTACATCTCTTGAATCATTAATTCATCATCTATCTTCTCATCCAAGTCAAGCAAGTTAGGGTTTCTTCATTAGAAGTCATCAAGTTAACTTTCTAAAATATTCAAGGGTTGAATCTTCATGTATTGCTGCAGAATTTCAAGATAAATCACCATGGAAAGGTAATCAATTCCAATTTTCATGTTTCATTACATCCTTTCATCATTTTGGTTTAATTACCTAAACGAGGTTTGACCAAGGCAAACCCCCATGCCCTAACATTCAACATATATCTCTTTTGTCTTGTTTGTATGCAGATTTAGGACTCTTGGAAGCTTGGAAATCATTAAAGATCAAGTTTCAAGGTTGCTTAAGTCTTCTTCTCATTCAACAAGTCAAAATATCAACAAAAAGTCATTTTCAGGCTTGAATCCAACAGTTTCTGAAGCAAACACCTATAGAAGAAAGAAGTGCATATCTAGACCTACAAAATCAAGTCCTGACTTTGCATATTCCTACATGAGGACTGATTTTCCATGCATGGAAAATTAGTCCCACCTATAGGCCTGAAATTTGATTTTCTCATAATTCAACTCTTAGCAGTCAAAAACATGTTTCTAGAAGTTTTCACTAGAAGCAGGATTGATTCACCATCTGTAGTGAATCAGACTCAGTGGCCATAAATAGTGACTTCTGGAATATTCTAGAACCTTCCAGTAACAGTAATCTTCCTCCAGGTGCACTCTGATCAGTCTCATCAACTTTTGTTTTCATTTGCTTAAGTTTTTAGTTCATATTTGCAATCAACACTATGTTTTCTAGCATCTTGCATTAGGTTAGTTTACATTCATTTATTTGCATCTATAAGAATTCAAACACATCTACATGCACTTCACATCAATATTCCATCCATCCTTACATTAATCTTGAGTGAAACATTATGCATTTTGGCCCATCTTTCTCCTTTTAGGTGAAAAACCCTAAAAGAGCAAGGAAGGATTTGGGTACCAAAATATTTTGTTTCAAACATATGTCATCTCAACCATATTAAAGTGTCTATACAAAACCCAATTTGTGGTAGTCATTGAATCAACAATCCACCATCATAAAAGAGAACTCAACAACATCATTGGAAGCATAAATATTGATGATACCAAACAAATTATGTTAATATTAAAGAGGGCCCAAATCACCTAATTGATGGGGTCACATCTTTAATATATTAAATGAGGGATTCATTTAGGAGAGATAAAGGTGATGATCCCTCCATGACATATGCCATGATTTCTATAAAAATTGAACCAACTAGCCAAATAACATGACAAGTTACAAAAAATAAGTCTAGACTACTAATTTTAACCTCTTATGAGAAAATTAGCTACAAATTTACGATGAGAATTCATCATTGAATATTCTTGAGGAGATCTACAAGACCTTGAATGTTCTAGGAGAAAAATTTTATTGGCAAGATTCAAGAGTCATGTCTTCACTATCCAACTCTTCAAGAGATGAACAATGATTCTACAAAAACTCTTGATGAGATAAAATATCCAAATAATTATTGATAATTTGCATCCTCCTTTTTTGCAATAAATTATCCTTCCTCCAAATACCTGAGAGGAATGCAAGAATGATCAAGGTTCACATGAGGGGAACGACAATGAACATTATTCTCCAATTGTGAAAATAAAATAGATGTACTAGCCATGGCATTCTAAAAAAATGGAAAACTAGAGCTCACCATTAGAGGGAGCTACCTTTTTTCATTTTCTTGAGGGTTTGAAGACACCCCATTCTTTGGCTTATCAACTTGGTTACCAATGTTAGATTATGTTTTGGCTTTATTTTTATCAATATTGGAATTTTAACTTGTATGGTTCCAAGTTATAGTCCAACCTGATAATTTTTTGAAGAGGGAGCCTCAACAAGATGAGAAGAGGGCTTACTATGAGGAAAAATCATGAAGAAATCCCTAATCTTATGATTAAAGGATTGATACCAAAAGAAATTATTTGGAATTTTGATGTAAATAATATGATAAGTGGTGCAAATGACCAATTTTTATATTCACAAACCATTTTAGATCCTTAGAGAGGTTAACCTCTACACACACACTTTTCAAATGAGATGAATAGATTCTATCAAAATTAAAACAAATAACCTTACCAAGAAAGGAAGCAATAGTGGTCAAGAAATTCCAACAAAGAAATAACAATCATGGGAATTCTAGCCAAATAGGCACATGAAGGATTTTTCATCAGAGATTAAAAATTCTCAAGTATGAGGTTGGAAAATAAAGTAGCATGCATGTACATAATATAAAGTGGGATGCATGTACATAATATGAGCCATATTTAAGCATAGCCTCTACAAAGCTAGATTAAATAAAATAAAGAGAAAAAAAACCTTAGTAAGGTTTTGGATTGCATCAAGTTGGATCCTAGGTGGGGCCCAATACTTTTTGACCCACTCTCTAAGGATACTTTCTAGGGGAGCTCTCCCTTAAAAGTAACATATTAAATTAAATTATTTTATCTATTTACAAGAATTATCAAACTCAAGAATAGATAAAATAATTTTTGTAGGAGAATTCTCACCTCATGAAAAACCTTGAGCACAAACTTTTGAGGTCGCATGTTTAGTGGAGCAATTATCTAGCACCACCAAACCATCAACACCAATAAAAATTGCTAGGTTGATACAATTTGAGGCCATCTAAAGGGTAACCTATAAATAACTTTTAATAAATAGAGAATTATATTATGAATTTTGTTGCACCAAAGGCAAGGTGTAACATCAATTTGGTGAAATATCTCAAAAAGAAAGACATAAACCCTACTAGAGCCAAAACTTTCCCCAAGTTCCTTTTGTAATACAATATCTTTCTAGAGGGAAATTTTGAATGGATGATCATCACAAGAAAATTACTTGATAAAGATGGTTAGCTATCAATTTAGGTATTATGTATTTTGATAGGGACTTTTAGAGAGTGTTTTGGTCAATAGAATATTTTTAACAATATAAGTAGGTGTCTAGAGCAACCAAATTCTTATCACATAAATAATGAATTTTATTTGGATTTTTTTGTGGTGTTTTGAATATAGAGAATCTTATATTAAAAGGTGTCCAAATGAATAAATATCAAACTAATTTTTAGAATGATACCACTATTCTTCTTGTATCAATTTTCCCTTCTTTTCATAATTTTCTATAGGAGATAGATGAAATGGAAATATATAGAGGTAGAGTAGAAACATCTAAAAAAATCAAAGACCACAAAATATAGATAAGATATGAATAAAGTACTTTACCTTTTTATTTTTATAAAAAAAATCAAGAAAGAACTATAAATTCTACTAAATTTAAAATTTTAATGAATTAAAACAAAATCATAGATTAGTGAAACCATAAAGATTGCTTCTAGAATTTAGAAATAATATCTAAAGATGTATAATATTTTCATAAACAACTAATAAAGATATATAAATATTTTCATAAACAACTAATAACAACTATGTAGAGTAACTTCTTCCATTCTATGAAATTGAAAAATTAATAATGGAAAAAGAAATTTATTTTTATAAATTTGTAAATCTCATGTTGGAAACACAACTTAATTTATTGAGGTTGAATATGTTTACTTCTTATTATGAGATTTTTTCTTCTTCCTTGCACCATATGTCTTATAAAAACTAAAATTAAATTCATTTACACAATCTTTGAAAAAAATAACATTTTTTATAAATTAAATTATAACCTTAAAAAAAGGGAATTTCTTATCCAAAATCAAAAAATATAGAGGTGGGTGTGCACCAATCTGTGACACAAAAATGGTTCTTAAGATGCCACTTTTTTTTTCTGAAATCATCAAAGTTTGATGTTAACGAGAAAATGAAGATAGTTACACTCAAAATTTGAAGATGCAACAAGAACAAGAGTTGAAGTGCTCCAAGTGATGAGTCCAATTTATGGCTCAATTTTGATAGAGTTTATTATCCATTTGTTGTTGTTGTCATAGACTTTGATACTTGGATGTTGACCTTTTTATGATATTTTCTCAAAACCATAGACATTGGGCATAAGCTTATTTTTGTAACCTTTAAATGACATTGACATGCTATATGAACTATCTATGTTAATTTTACATGTGGATTAATGATTGTTACTTTAAGATAGTTATAGATATGCAGTTGTTGTGTGTACTAATATTGTTATGCAGATATAATTAGAGCCTACAAAATTGAGGAAGATTATGCCAGCTGGTCATTTTCTATAAAGGTTAGAAAGGTGATCATTCAAAGGTCAATGGAGGGAGATTCCTAGTTTAAAACAAAGAATTGTAACCGCCTTGTAAATGGTCTTAATTGTTTGTTGAGTGAATATAGGAGTTACTATTGTGCTAGATCTACGTTAAGAAAATATGCTTGACTAGATTCCACGCATGCATAACCTCCTCTCCGCTTTTTATGCTTTCCCTAAAGTGGTGTCCTCCTGATTTGTTGGAGTTGACTGCTTTGCTAGGTAATTAGTAGTTTTTCTTCCTATAAATAAGACTCGAATGCTCCTTCTTAGAAGGTTGATTAATCTAATGTTGTACCCGCATTCTTAGTTTTTTAGTAATACAACTATGTTGCTCTATTGTACTCATGATTTCTAATGAATAAAATGAATTTATAAGTTCATGCATCTGATTTTACAATTGTCTTAAGGGATACTCATCGAAGGGGGCCCACTTGGCAAGCATTCCATCCTTTAGTTTATTTAATACTTTTTGTTCAACAATTAGTTAATAATATGGCACTGTCTATTTTTGCAGCCATTAGAATTCCATTCTATGACTATTCCTATAGCCAAAGTAGACAAAGTAGTTTCATGTATGTTTGCTCAGATTTTCATTTTTGTCATGCATTTCATCTTAGTATAATTGTTGGTTGATGTTCAACACTTATATTACTTATGTCCAAGCAATTTACTTTCAGCATTATATCTTTCTTAGTTGTAGAATGAATACGGCTACTTCGGATTCCTAGTGCACATACTGTGCTGACCCATTTCAAGTCTACGTCCCTGGGTTGACAAGTTAAATGTACCTTCATGATCATTGAGATAGCTATTCAAATTAGATGTCCAATCTTTGAATCATAGTTGTAAGGGCTTAGTTGTTAAATCATTGTAGGAGGCCAACATTTTTGGCGCCATTGTCAGGGATGGTGTCAAACGAGGGAGTTCTTTGGAGTCATTGGTAGTTTCTTTCCTGTTGTAGTATTTTTGCAAGTTTGTTCTTAGTATACCCCTCATTTAGAAAAGTAATGATCCACTATTCTTTTATCAATTCTTTGTGTGAGCTGGTTGATATTGAGTTGATATTGTATGCATAGAGGAAGGAGGAGAGATTCTCATGGGAGATTCCTTCCTAATAACCTTGATCCATTCCAACTAGTTGAGCATCAGAATCTACCAAGAGATGAAAAAAAAAAGAGCCACACCCCTTTCTTGATGCATTTCCTAATCTAACCAGTTCTGAAATTTCCTCTAAAGACCAAAATCAGATTGAGAATCCCTTTGCTTTGGAACTCCATCGGGTAGGCATGGGTGATGAAAATAGAAA
>VDFB02349079.1:0-16548 GCA_007258455.2 Sequoia sempervirens
CTTCTCTCTTCAATTTTCATGGCCAATTGATAACATTGGTGCACTATTTTGGGACTTAGAAGAGTCATCTCCTATTGAATGTTCCACTTCAAATCATTAAGGTATCTAGCCACCTTAAGACTTTCATCCTCAAATACATTAGACCTCATGCAAAGTTTTTGAAACTCCTCTGTATAGGAATTTACATCTTGGTTTCTTTGTCTCAAGCTCTCTCTTTTCTTATGCAACTGAATTTCATAATCATCTAGCATGTATGCTTCTCTCACTTTGGAAACCATTCCCTTCCAAGTGGAAATAGGTTTCTTGCCTTCCTTTTCTCTCTCTCTCTCTGAATGAACTTCCACCATGTCAAGGCAATACCTCTCAATCTTGATTTGGCCACCTTTTGGCCTTTCTATAAGCTTCAGTTGATCACATCACACTCAAAATGGTTTTCCATTCCCTCTATCCAATCCATGACTAGATCAGCTTCCAATTTCCCACTAAACAGTGGTATGCCTTCAAGTGCTTTTCCACTCATAGCCTTCAATGCCTTCAAGAAAGGCTCTTCTTGCAAAACAAGGTCAGGTTCAGGGATCTTGTCTTCCTCTGCAACCTCTTCACTCTTGGGTACCCTTCCTTCCAACATATCACTAACCTCATCGGTCTTAGTTTGCACATTACACATTGCTTGCTCAAGTTGGGCTATTCTTTCCCTCAATAGCCTATTGTCTTCCTCCTGATCTTCGACCTTCTTGGCCAATTCTAAATTTGTCACCATGATTGTAGAACCACTAGACTCAATCTTTGACATACAATATTCTATCCCAAGTCTTTTGTTGCTCTGATACTAATTTGATAGGGAGGTTGGATGAATCAATCACTGATTCATGCTCTGGGTCTTGCTTGGAAGACCACTAGGGTGTCTCACTCCACCACTTGCAACCTATAGGACCTCTTCCTTTTTAGGGTCCCCTGATTTCTCCTTGCCAACCCAACTATCAACATAGATCCTCCTACCAAGTCAAGACTTGGTGCAATCTTGAAACACTTGCCTTAGCCCTTAATCCACCCTAAAGGCTACTAATCCTCCAAATTCTTGAATTTAGTTTTACAGGGGTGTGGATGTGCTTCTAAATTCATCAATCCATCCTACTAAGTGTATTATGGGTCCACCTAGCTCCATCTGTAGGTCGCTTTCACCAAACCCCACTATTAGGCCTGGGCAGCTACTAACCCTATTAACCCTATTAGGTCTCCTTCTCTGAGAAATCAGGTTTTTTTTCCAAGACTTTCCAAAGAAAACCCCAATATTTTCTTGGAATTCCTGGTTCATATGCCCACCTCTCAAGTATTTTGGGAGTCTTGGGTCTTAGCTGTCTAAACAAAGCCCTAACCTGAAAATGAGCAAAACTAGGCCTTTTAAGCCCTTTTATGGCTTCTCTACAAACTGTTAAGTTCCTTCCTCCCCAGATGGATTGTTGGAGTTTCTTTCTCCTTACCATGTCTTGGCAAGACTCATTCCTACCTTCTCCAAAAGGTAATTTTTTAGGAAATTGACACCTCTGCAAATCAAGTGCTCTACACTAAGGTCTTTCCTAGCTGGACACTTCCTTGGCTCACCTAGGAAAAGACTTCCACAATAACTCATGTGTTTTCAAAAGCCCTAAACCCTACTATATGTACATCCATGGAGTCTAGTCATTGATCCCAAAGGGTTGTACAATTTGTACGATGGGAAAGTGTACTAACACTCCATACTCACAAACTGCTTGGTTCAGACCAGCAACAGTATGAAAACCAAAACTAATTACAAACAATACTTGAAACTGAATAAGGAAACTATCTAATTCCACACAATGATCGAAGAACAACTACTCTACATCCTACACAAATTACAGTGCCATGATCAATCCATTAAAACATCACTTCAATGCAAAAACCAGAAAATTCACAGTCAATCACAATTGCTTCCCTTGAATTCAAAAAAAACTTCAAACAATATCAAATGCTTCCAACCTAACTCCAATGCTGAGGCATCCCATAAATAGGTCACCAAATCAGTGATCCTCTCCCTTGGGCTCTCCTTGGCCACTTGTAGCTCCAATTGAGCAACATTTTCAAACATTTTGCAAGAATCCTAAAAGTCCAAAACCTCATTTTGAGCTAGAACCTTATGACACCTATTCTATGGTCAACATGACCTTCATCTGATCAAAACCCAACAAAAATTCCACTAAGGCTCACATACAAATGAACTAAATTAGTTTGCTTAGTTTTCCTAAACAAAGTTGTCCTAGAAAGACCTTCTAAACAACCTATGGCAACCTATGGGTGCTCCTGCACCAGATTTCCCTTTGGGATTTACTTTAGAACTCACCAGATTACCACAATATTCTTCAAACAACCTTAAAACAAATTGTAGTTCCTACGGGTACAACTACGAATGATGTAGCAGTGTTAATCCATTGAATGAATCAAACTAATCTAGACATTTATTTCCATCAACATGAGCTCCCTCCTTTAGAGTTGCAAAAAAAAATGATGCTTTCATGATCATTGCTCAATAAAATTGAATAGGGATAAAGCAAACCCTTATTGATAATGGTTCTACCCTTAATGTGTGTAGTATGACTCTCCTTGATAAATTGTGTGTTGAAAAGTCACAAATAATACCTGATTCCATATCTATTCGAGGATTTGATAATACAACAAAGCAACCACTTGGTATAATCACTTTGCCTATTACAGTTGAGGTGGCTACTTTGAAAACTCCTATTCATGTCATGCCTTATGATCTTTCGTATAATCTTCTTTTAGGTAGACCATGGATTCATGAGATGAATGCAGTGCCTTCGACCCTTCATCGTAGAATGAAATATGTCTATAACAATAACATTCATCAAGTTGAAATATACCTTGAGCCTGAAAGTTACTTGCACCTTGAAAAAGGAGCTACAAGTCCTCTGAACACACTGATTCCAACTTCCAATATAAACCCTCTTGAAATTGAACAAACCAATGAGGAATCGGTGTCTAAATTATTTGGTGACGATTGGGGATCCTTAGAATTCACACCATCATTTAATGGGGAATACATAATCACACAAAATAAATATTAGAAACAAGAACAATCAACCATCATGTCAACACAAAATTCGGAAGACCTTTCGAAAGCATCTATCTCCACTACTTTAGATAGAGAATAAAAATACACAACAACCTTTGACGAACACAATAACGAACAACCACCCAATTCCAAAGCAATAAAAAAGATTTATGGAAAAGGGTATGAGCTCACAACACAACTTGAATATAGGGGAAAAGTATGTGGTGCTCCAGAACAAGGTATTTGCAACCCTATAGAGCCTAACACACAGCAAACAACTCATGGTCTTGGTTATAGTCCTTTGATCGAGATCAATAAGCCTTCACTCAATCTCACACAACATAAATCAGCCTTAACCGTCATCCATCATGAACTCATCAACAATAGTGGTCTTGCAAATCATCCTTTACAAAACATGAAACAAACAAATACACCTTAGCTTAATGTCAATTTCATCTCGCAAAAGGTTCTTGATCTGAATTCGTTAGATTTTGTGGATGCTAAATCTGAAAATACTTCAACTTTGGTGAACATTAGTAATAATGTCAAATTAAATACAGCAAATCAAGCATCCATATGAGATATTGAATCATGCTAAATAATACAAACAAAGTGATAAAATACCAAAGAGACTAATCATTCTCAAACCTATCCCATAGTGGATTGGCGCTTTTGTGGAAAGAAGCCCTTTCCCAACCCTTGACAAGCTTGATGGTGAAAATGCCTTGAAGATGCTAAGTGATATGATAAACAAGATGCAAATGCTTGAAATTGGATGAGTTGTGGAGAGAGATACCAAGATTGTGGAGGAGTAATACAATAGAGGAGCTCTCTATTTATAAATTTATACACCCAAAAATGGTCACATCATATTAGAGCCTGTAATTAATTAAATATTTTGAATATTTAATTAAAATTCTTCAAATTTATTCAAGGTGATAAATAAATTTTAAATAATTTATTTATATTTTTCTTTCATTCTTAGTTTGATTAAATAAATAAGTTTATTTAATCATCTTTTCAGATTCATTTCTAATTAATTAAATAAATATTACATTTATTTATATTAATTATCATATAGATTCAGTTTGAATATTTTATTCAAATAAAGATTAAAATAGAGTTCTTTCTTCTAAATATCATTTCTTATAATTAAATATTTCTATCATTTTAATTAATTCCTCTAATTTGATTCATATATCTATTTATAATTAAATATTCATAAAATATTTAATTAATTCTTAAATATTTTATATTCTTCTAAAGTCATATCATAATTAAATATCTCAAAATATTTAATTAAATCTTCCATAGTTTTTAAAAAATCAAAAATTAAAAATCAATAAATTAAATTAAATTAAATTTATTTATTTATTTATTTAATTTGGGATTATCTTCAACATCCAGGAAGCAAACGGTCAAAACAGAAAATTTAATTTTCTCTGTTTCTGTGCAGGCTTGTTCTTGTGGGTTGAAGACAGGAATCCATCCTTCTCTCCAACCTCTCAACCTCTTCCATCTTCTTCTCAACTTCTCTATCTCTCACCTTTCAATTCTACCAAACAATCTCACAACCGTAGATTCTTGCCAGCCGGGATTGTGCCTGCAAAAATCTATAAATATAAGTGCCGGGAACTCCAAATGATATAGAAGTTTTAAGCAAGTAAATTATAGTCAAATTATAAGCATTCATAGCATTCATAGAATTCACAGTACTTTCATAGCATAGAATCATAGTAATCATAGCATAGAATCATGACATTTTCCATTCACAGCCCCTGTGCATAATCTACAGCCCATGTCCATATCCGTGAGCATTTTCATATTTATAGCATATAGGATAGAATTTCCTTTTGTATAACTCGTTCTACAGGTTGCCATTTGGAGGAGCTGAGCTTATAGAATCTGAGAGCAAAAGCTTCAAAAGAAATCACTGTAGATAGAGGAAGATGGAACGCTTCTGAAAACTATCTTTATTTCTTTGTTTGAGTTTTTAGTATAATGTTTCATTTTGTGTTTTGTTTTCATTTAGATTACACCATATAAACATTAACATATTTTTGGCGCCCACCATGGGGCTCTTGCCCCCTTTTTAATATCTTTTTGCAGGTTTCTTTTATAGGTTACAAACAAAAACAGCGGAATAGCTCAGGAAACACGTCTTCAAGATTTCAATACCCAGTTTAGTGCATTTAAGGTCTTTTGCAGCGCCCGTGAAGTTTTTTGCAGCGCCCATAAGGTCTTTTGCAGCGCCCGTAAATATTGTTATAGCCCCCGTGAAGTCTTTTCTAGCGCCCTTGAAGTCTTTTGCAGCGCTCATGATATGTATTGCAGCGCTCTTAATTAGTTTTGCAGCGCTATTAATGAGTTTTGCAGCGCCTTTAAAGTATTTTGCAGCGCCCGTAACTTCTATTATAGCGCATTTCTATAAGTTGTAATTTGTAATGTTAAAACAGTTTAACTGATTCTGACGCAACCGCAGACAGTTAGTAAATTTTTAAAGATAAAATGAACCAATCCTAGGGTAGGCATTTAAGGTAAAATGAAGCAATCCTAGGATAGAAATTTTATACTTTATTTTGGTCTAAAAAGAATTTTCTGTTTATGTGAAGCAACATCTTCACTTAGCTTAGAAAACCTTTATTTTTGGGCTTAAAATAAACTTTGATTGCTTTGTTTTTGGTGATAGGCCTATGCTCTCCCCTTAACTGGGTGATCAAAATGCCAAACTCACCTATTTCCATTTATGCAATTTCCTATTTTATTAGCACCTTTTAGAAGGCCTGCCATAGTGGGAAAAAGTACTCACCCTACGGGAACGACCTAAGTGGGAACAACTAAAGCCAAGTTTTCCAACCCACTATAATCAAAAGCGAGATGGTTGAGTAAAGAAATCCATTGGCCAGTGAGTGTGCATTGATAACCATCCCCAAATCCTTTATTTGTAAAAAGAGGTAGGGAGATGCTCTGGAAGTCTATCGTTTTGCGCACCCGAGCGAAAACCCTTACTAAGAACCTTAGTGTAGAAGCCAACCGCGTCATTTTTTGAACATCCTAATAATCACAATGCAAGGGGAGGGAAGAATCTACCCCAAGACACTCACCATATAACTGACAAGGACCGTTTGCTCAGGGGATCCGGTATCCACTTCCGTCACTCTGAGTACGCACCTGGAAAAGACAAAAACACGGGCACCCTTTCGGGGGTGACATGGCTGTGTGAGTCGACGTAGTTTTAAGATGTGGGCTATTGATTTCTATGATGACCTACTTGAGAATTAAGAGTGAGTCTATTTGAAGTGCTTATCATGTGTAAAACCCGTTAAAACACTTTTTGAACAACATTTTGATTATACACTTGATGTTTAGCATAGGACTTAAGACAACCATTTTACAAATTGTTTGATGTGTTTTCAATACACTAATTCAGATAAGATCATCCAAAACACTCATTATCACATTGATTAATCTCATGCTACGAGATTGGAAATCCACAACTTTTGAAAAGAAATCCGTTTTCAAAAGGATTAAGAAGCCAAAGAAACCCCTCAACCATAAGAAACTATTGAAGAAGCAACGATTCTTGTATCAAAGCCGAAAATTTTTACTCAAATATAGAACATTTCTTCATAGGTATCATGATTGTGTTAGAGGTCTTTCAGATGATTATGCCATAGAACCCTTGTATTCACAAGCTTACTTTCAAAGAAGAGCCCTTTCTCAAAGGCATAACCATAGTCAACGCATCCGCTTCTGTTATATTCCCCAACCTGCAATCGAATATTCTACTCATCCAAATCAAATTTTGCAATAGAGAATTTAGAATACATTAGGCATCTATCAAAAAATCCATCCTTTTACAAAACCATGATCAAAACTTTATAAAGTGCAAAATCATCCTTTTCTTGATCTTTTGCTTACATTCCCGCTAACAGGATTTTCATCCTTCCACTTAGGGAACAACACAAGCTAAAGATTAGAAATTTTGTGTAAGTCATAGAATCTTCATTCTATCTTGACTTTCATATATATCACATCAATTGCACTATTTCACTCTTTTGATCAAAAGTGAGTAGAACTTGGAGCAAAACCTATGCCTATCTTCACGAGATCTCAAAAACAAATGGAAAAAGATGAGGGAGAAACCACTACAAGTAAAATGGGTGACCGTAATGAAAAAGAAGAGGAAATGTTTAATCTTGACGAATTAACAAACGAAAAGCTTCAAGAAGCAGAACAAGATCCTCAATTTCATACCCTTATGGAAAAGATTTTAGAACGAAACAAAGAACGATACTTTCTTTCATTAGCTAATCAAGGAGCTAAGTTACCTCACAATTTTGACATAGAAGGAATTAAACAAAGTCCTGAAACTCCTCTTAGTGACTTTGAAAGACCGCTCTTAATCCAGCGGATAAAATAATTACAAAAGTGAGATAAAGAAATGCAAGAGGTACAACAAAAGAAATATGTTTTGGAAGACATATCTCATATCCATTTGATAGGAGTCTTCAAATGATCCCATTTCCAAAACATTGTGAAATCCCTAAGTATAATAGGTATAATGGAAAAACTGATCCCATTGACCATGTGAGAGATTTTCGAAACATGAGTCTAGAATTTGCCTATGACAATACCTACTTGATGCGATTATTTCCACGAAGTCTAGGTGTACAATCCATGGAGTGGCTTTCAAAAATCACTCCACCTATCAAAACTTTTGAGGAGTTGATAAATCAATTTATATCTGATACTCCTGCAACATTCAACACGGATAACAAGTAGCGATCTTTTTGCCAAAATTAAGAACAAAAGTAGGAGAATCCTTCACTTTACATTTTACAAAGGTGGAGAAGGTTATTTGCCGCGATATTCTGTCCTATTCTTTGAGGAAAAATGGATATTTTTATCAATAGCCTTGATCCAAAATTAAGCTATAGGCTTAACCTTCATTGTCCTCATAACTTTGAAAAACTGATTGAAAATGCAATCACTATTGAAGGAGCCTTGGTTAAAAGGGGAGTGATAAAACTTGATAATCCAAGTACATCAAATCAAAACAATAACGATAAAACAAGGTTTTGGAACAGAAACAAAATTTTTGTTAATGATGGTATAGTAGATGCAAATAATTTACGAACAAGACCATCTGTTTTCAATCTATCAAGTGCACCTCGAAATAATCAACAAGGAAATACAACTCAACAAGGAAACAAAAATCAACAAGGACAAACCTCCAAGCAAGAAAGCATGACCAATCAAAATACCAATCAAAAATGTGGTAATTTCAATAATAATCTTGGCAATACCCAAACATCAAATCCGTCCAGACCTTCATTCTTTTCAAATCGACGGAATTTTACCGCTCTGGGTCAATCTCTTGAGTCTGCTCTCAAGGAGCTTCTTGATAATAAGGTTATCACTTTACCTCCACAAAGAGATTATGAGCCACGAGTCAAACCACCATCATGGAATGACTCGTATTATTGCAATTATCATCGATGTAAAGGTCATAGAATGAACAATTGTCAAGCTTTGAAAAATCTAGTACAAGATTTAATTAACAATGGTGCCATTACAATCGAGGGACATCATACCAATGACGATCATCAAGCATTCAAAGATCCTTTGCCAAAATATCAAAAGGGGGAAACATCAAATACCAAAGCCAAAAGCATACATAATGTTGAAGACAATATAATCCGTCACATCTACGCAGATGATCAACGGGTTAATGTTATCAAAATCAAGGGAAAACAAGAATATCAACAGGTTAATGTAACAACAAGAGGTCAAGCAAAAGTTGTTCTAAAAGGAAGTTCATCTAAAACAACTATTTCTCCTCCAAGTCAGTATAATCTGGTTGATCAACTGAGAAAAACATCAGCTCAAATCTCCATCCTTGAACTTCTCAAAATATCTCCCATACATAAGAATATCTTAGAAGAAGCTCTTGTAAACACAACTGTTGATACTGATCTAGATGTAAACAGATTTCAAGCTATGGTGGGACATTTGTCTTCCCCCACTTGTCTTTCATTTTCCGATAAAGATGATGCTTCCATGACACATCCACATAATTCCTCGCTTTATCTTGAAGTCATGATTCATAAACATCAAATTAGACGTGTCTTAATAGATGGAGGAGCCGGTTTGAATATTTGTACCTTAAAGTTAATAAATGCCTTAGGCATATCAGAAAATGAAATTGATCCATGAAGGAAAATAACTATCAAGGCATATGATGATGAAGAAAGTTTGCAGTGGGACCTATTGTGAAGGCATTTTGTCAAGTTCTAGATCGAGATCTTTCTTATAACATACTTTTGGGTCGTCCGTGGATTCATGATATACAAGCAGTACCATCAACGTATCATCAATGTATCAAGTTTCCATATGATGGATAGGAAATAACTATACAAGTTGATTACAATAGTACTGAAACTTGTTCAAATCTTGAGTAACTCAAGGCGTCTTTTATTGCCCACACAATAGGGAAGCTCTTCTTTGTTCCTTCTTCAAATCTACAAGTCAGTACAGGGAATTGACCCAAGGGGAATGTGATACTAGCTAAAGTTTAAAGAGATAGGGTAGGTGAGATTATTTCATTTATCTCCTCTCTGCCTTTTCCTCCTTCTCCGAGGTCCATGGAATGACCAGCACATCAAGTCAAAAGATTACACTGGCACCATCTCGAAGCCATTGCCAATCCCACAGAAGTTTGATGGAAAATTCATTAGAGCTAACACCACTGAAGAAGAAGCTGAAGATAGGGACAACCTAAATTGGCTATACAAAGATGAAGATGAATCTCTATTGCACATTAAGTTGCCTAAAGAACAATATGGTAAGGGGTATGCTATCATGCAGAAGATGGGCTATGAAGGAAATGGTCCTATAGGAAAAAGAAGAGAAGGAATTGTAGAACCAATTCAACCTATTTCAAAGCATTCAAATGATAAAATAAAACTCGGATATGGCAAAGATAAGGAAAAATCTACTTCACAGCAAATACAATCAACTCATGAAGGAGGATCAGTGTCATATAGACCTCATGAATCAGTTTTCCAATTACAGAATAGTTCAGATACTGATTCTAATGAATATGAATGGGACACCATTTATAATGATGAATTTTGGAGAGATAAACAAGTTGATATCATACATAAGTATGCACCTGTTCTTATACAAGGAGAAGGCTCAAGGCCTCCACTTGATTATGTTTTACAAAGCGATCATGACTCAAGTGAGGAAGAATCAGATTCTAACGAGATTGACAATCAACAGGAGAATACCATCATAGAATTTGTCTACCATGAGGATGATAACCATATCATGACTTTGAAAATTCAAGACCTTACCCAACCTAATGATCCTATGCCTTTATTTTACCCATAACTTATTGATTGGGACATTGACGCACCTATCCATATTCCTACATTCAGTGATGATGAGGACATCATAAATTTCCTTTCTTCCTCAAATGAAGAAAACAATTGTTTCATTCAAGAATCTCATGCTACAAGTGATTTTGATAAAGGAGGTTATCCAAGTCTCTTGGCTGCAAAATAAATGGAAATAAAAGATGGATCTATTGGTGAAACCAAAATGGCGATGATAAGATCAAAACAAAAGAAAAAAAATAAAAACAAATATAGCTGATGAAACCTTTTCACGAGGCAGCGAGAAGGATGAGAAACTTGACACTCTTCCCAAGTATTATCATGAAATATCTTCTATTTTGATCGAACCAACAGAATCAATCAACATAAGTACAGCAGAGCAGCCAAAAGTTTTGCAACTTGCAGCATCATTAACAGTTGAAGAAGTCCTGAAATTCATGGAATTCTTGAAGGAGAATCAAATTAACTTTGCTTGGTCATATGCTGATATGCCGGGGTTAGATCCTAATTTAATAATGCATCATTTATCTATTCAGCTTTGGAGCAAATCCTACGTGAGGCAAAAGCTCAAAAAATGCATCCACATGTTGCATTGTGGTTAAAGAGAATTAAAGAAGCTTTTGGATGTTGGATTCATTGAACTATTGATTATGTAGAGATGGTTCCAACATTGTATCCACTGTTTTCAAAGCCAGGATGGAAGGATTAGAGTTTATGCAGTTTGAGGAGATCTAAATAAAGCATCCCAAAGATGACCATGCTTTCTAACATAAGATATGATTGTTGATTTAGCTGCTGGCCATGCAATGTATTCATTAATGGATGGATTTTCAGGATACAACCAGATAAAAATTGCACCAGAGGATCAAGATAAAAAAGCGTTTACATGCCCTTGGGGTACATATTGCTAGAATGTAATGCCATTTGGCTTAAAGAATGCTGGGGCTACTTATCAAAGAGCAATGAAAACAATTTTTCATGATATGATGCATACATTCATGGAAGATTATGTTGATGATTTACTTGCCAAATCTCACACACGGGGAAAAGAACACACGGAAATCTTATCAAAATCTTTGCGAGAATGGAAGCGGTTCAATGTTAGGCTAAATCCAAAAGAAATGTGTCTTAGAATTTACATCTGGAAAACTCCTAGGATACATTGTTTTAGAAAAGGGCATAGAGGTTGATCCAGAAAAAGTACAAGCTATAATGGACATGCCGCCACCATGAAATATTAGTCAACTTCGATCATTGCAAGGAAGATTACAGTCCATCAGGAGGTTTATAGCTCAACTGGCAAACAAAAGCTTGCCATTTACACATTTATTGCATAAAAATGTCCCATTCAAATGGGATGACAAATGTGAAGCAGCATTCAATCAGATCAAGCAATATCTTACGCATCCACCAGTTTTAATTCCACCTATTCTAGGAGAGCCACTCATACTCTATATTTCAGCAATAGAAGTATCTTTGGGAGCATTGCTAGCACAAAAAGATTCTACAGGTAAAGAAAGGGCCATATCTTATATCAGCAGAACCTTAACAAGACATGAGTTAAACTACAGTTTTATTGAAAAAGCTTGCCTTGCAGTAGTGTTTGCTTCTCAAAAGTGGCGACATTATATGTTGGCTCATATAGTTAAGCTGATAACAAAGATTGATCCATTGAAATACCTATTAAGCAGAGCTACTTTAACAGGAAGACTTGCAAAATGGGTAATGATCTTAAGTGAGTTTGACATTCACTATGTAGATAGAACTATGTAGATAGAAAAGCTATTAAAGGACAGGTCATTGCAGATCAGTTGGCTGAAGCACCTTTACAAGAGGAAAATCCAATGCACATTGAGTTTCCTGATGCAGATGTCTTCACAACAACAATTTAGAAATCATGGACATTGTACTTTGATGGATCTTATACACAATATGGCTGGGGTAGGGATTCTCTTTGTTACACGAAGGACACCATTTCCGCGATCATATCGGTTGATGTTTCCTTGCACAAAATAACATAGCTGAATATGAGGCATTGTAGGATTGAAAATAGCATTAGAATGGCAGATTACAGAGCTCTAGGTTTACGGTGATTCACAACTTGTCATTAATCAAATTAATGATAATTATCAAACTAAAGATGATAAGTTGCTACCTTACAAGAATATGGTGGATGATTATAAAAATTATTTTGTGTCAATCAAGTTTTCACAAATATCAAGGATTGATAATAAAGCTATAGATGCAATGGCTACCATTGCTTCCTTATTACAAATATCAGAAGATCAAACCAAATATGAATTTTTGGTGGAACAATTTTTTTCTCCCGCCTATGATAATCCTAAAACCCAAGTCATATGTCATTTAACCGGTTCTGATTCACCTTTATATAGCAAGACTTATACCTATTTGAAGGATAATATCTTACCTTCGGATTTATCCCGTAACCAGAAATGGAATTTCATTCGCCAATCATCCCGTTATACATTAATTGCCAATGTCCTTTATCGACGTGGTCTTGATGGTACACTCCTTAGATGTCTTGAATGTGACGAATCTGAAAAATCCTTACAAGAGGTTCATGGTGGTATTTGTGGAACTCATTCGAGTGGTTTGACCTTAGCCAAGAAACTTGTCAGAATGGGATACTATTGGCCTACCATGGAGAAGGATTCTTTTACTTTTGTCAAGAAGTGTTCTAAATGTCAGGTTCATGGGAATCTTATTCATGCACTGTGAGGCACACAATCTTTCCTCCGACATGGGATTTTTTTCTCAATGGGGACTTGATGCTTGTTGGAAAAATGCATCGCTAAATATCAAATATTAAATTCATCATCACGGCCTACAGTATTGGCTTTGAAATGGATTGAAGCTATTCGACCTTGATGACTTTTAAACAAATCTTCATTTATCTTGAATTACATCATCTGCCGATATGGAATTCCTAATTCTATTATCACTAATAATGGGAGGCCTTTCAAGAATCAGGATGTTGATGAACTTTGTGAAAGATTTCACATCCACACAAGTTCTCTACACCTTATTATCCAGGGGTAATTGTAATGCTCCCATGATGATTTGCTCATTAGACACTTTTGGCACTTTTGATACTGTGGACACTTTGTGATATTTGTGTGGTGGATTTATATTTCATCGTGTATGGTTCCTTGGTTAATTTGTTTACTGCTCTTACGTTATGTGTGTAGCATTTGATGATATATTAGACATACATGATTTGATTTGATTTACTATGTAATGATAAGTTCTCAATTTATGTGCGTTAATGGTATTATGTTTATGATGACATGTTAGTATATTACGGTGGAAGGACGGAGTCATACCACTCGCTTGCGAGTGCCCTATTACCCCGCTATTTCCTTTCACCATGTGTTTTGTAATGGAGATTATATGTTACTTGACGTTTAATTGTTGCAGGGATTGCAGGATTAAAAGTCTCGACTCCACCTGCTTCGGCAGGACAGGGCGAGCACAAATTAAACCCAGCGGGTACGATGTGGTTAAAAGGAGTTGTAAGGAAGGGTTTCCCGACCCAAGTCCATCATTTGTAGGGGTTTATTGTGTCATGTGTTGATCCGATTCTGTTTTAATATTTCAATTGTGTTGAGTTAGAGGATTTAATTAATTTATTATGTTGGTTTAATTAATTAAATCTAAAATTATTATATTTTAAGTTAAAAGTTAATTGTTTATAAAATTTCGTTTTAATTAAATTTGGGAATTAAAGTGGAAGTAAGTTAAAACAGAAGAAATCATCGGTAGAAGTTAAAAAAAGTAAATGAACAAATAATTAAAACTTGTTTTAATTAAAATTAAGCAGTAGTAATTTAAAATAAATCAGCAAACAAATAATTAAAGTTACTTTAAATTGGTAAGTTGCGGGAGTTTTCGAGAAGGAAAGTAGTTATTTGTAAAACCTTCCATGGAAACGGAAGGAAAAGGGGTGGACGGTTGTAAAAAGAAAAAAAGGTTAAAAGAGGAGAAATGTTTTGGGAATAGGGCTGGGAAATTGATTTCGGGAAAAGGAGCTGTAAGAAAGAAGGGTCGGCGTGTGAAGAAGGAGAAAAGCATCCGTGGAAGTGCATCTCCAGCCATAGGACGCCAGGTTCCCTTCAAGCTCTGATTTCTTTTAACTATTTATACTTTTTTTTTATTGTATAGTGTTTGGCTGTACTGTCAGTGAATGAAATCCCTGGCTAAATTGAATTTCTGAAATTTAAAGTTTACTATCTCTTGAAATACAGCAAATTTTCAATAAATAAATAAAAACAAAATATATATATATACATCTATATAGGTATATTGTCTCCATTTATGTAAGCAAGATATTAAAAAATTTTGAATGCCAAAAGATTTATCGTGTTTTTAAACCAGAATCTTGAAGTTTTAGTTGTCCAAAATAATTAATTGATTGTTACGAGGAACGGGGTAAAAAGGGGATTACCATTTAAATTGGTAAATTCAGCCTTATAGGTTAATTATCACAAAATTTTCTGGAAACCGGTTTTACCTTTGTGTGGAATGGGTAATTGGGTTATTTTACCCTGTTTAGGTTGCGGTATTACTGTGTAACGTATTGATTTCTTTATTATATGAAACTCATCTATATTGAGTAAATAATTATATTTATTTAAATTGGTATTTGACTGTTGTATTTGATTCGTTTTCTTCTATTTAGTGAATGGTAATGTGTTGTGGAGTAAATTGTGGAAGTTACCAGTCTCTTTGTTTATTCGTGATTTTGTGTGCTTCAGTTCGCTCATATGAATTGTCCATTGTTGAAGTTGTTAGGTTAATTTTTGAATGTTGTCCCTTATGCCGGCATAGTATGCGCTTTTCCTTTGATAAATTATTCCCTCCCTATCTAGGTGGTGTTATTTCCGTGTTATTCTGGCATGCAGAAAATCTGTGAATCATAAATCAAATATTGAACCGTAATGTAGGTTAATAAATTCCTATTTTTCCGTTAGTTCTTGCACTGGTGCTGTTACCTTGTCCCTGGCTCCTGTGTGCATTCTTTTTACATTCGGAAGTTGTTCGCAGTTCTACTGGTTGTAATTATGTTCTCTTTTGACATGAATTAATTCGAATTGTTGTTTTCCTGTGTGCTTTATATATGCGTCTATTTGTTCTTTTCTGTTTTCGTTCAGATTGACAAGAACGCTGTCCGCTCATTTATTTTCATGTTATTCACTGTTTTGGCGTTTTGTATTTTGAGGGGGCGTATTGAACTCCTTATCAAAGTTAGAAAACACGTTTGATACTATGAATTTTCTGCCTCCTTTGTTTTATTAGAAGCTGTGAATTTGCAGCAGCTTATTCATTTTTTTCTGTCTTCTTTTTCCTCCATTGGCGCGCATGGTGGTAACTTGGTTCTTTTTTTTTTCTCTTGTGTGAGGGGCGTGTATAGTGCCATGATCTTTTTGTTCTCTGTCTGGTGGTTTGCTGTTTGTGTTCCCTGCGGAAATAATGGATGTAACTCTTTCCTTTCATTTTATTTATTTTTTTTATTATTCTCTGGTGCTGTGTGAAATCAGTAATTTTCTGAAAGTATCTCTCTCTTTTCTGTGCGCTGTATTTCATTGGTTCTTTGTTTCCTACGTTTGTTTTGCCTTCATTTATATATATATATTTATTTCCTCCAACTGGTATCATCTCGGTCAACTCCTATGTGTTGTCATCTGCACCGTATGTGTGCGTTATCTTATTATTCTGAACATAGTGCGGTGCAGTTACCGCCAATGTGTTATTTGTTTTATGCCTAGTATTTAACTCCGCAGGGTAATTTTAGTTTGAACGCCATATTTAGGAAATTTATATGTTATGTGTATGTAACAATACTATAGATACATTCATTTAAGTTTATTTCTTTTATTATTCATTTTGGGTTCGGTAGGTGTTAGATCTGATATATAAATATAGATATATATATAAGGGTATCAAGATTAACCTTAATTTGCATATTATTATTAATGATAATTTAATATATATATATTTATATATATATATCTATAGATATATGTATATGTATGTTTA
>VDFB02349080.1:0-18152 GCA_007258455.2 Sequoia sempervirens
GAATAGAAAGGGATATCTATTACATCAACATAAAAATGGTTGGGCATGAGCTAAACTATTCATTCATTGAGAAAGCATGCCTCACAGTAGTGTTTGCATCACAGAAATTCAAACATTACATATTGGCACACAAAATAAAACTCATTGCCAAAATTAACCCTCTCAAGTATCTACTATCAAAGGCAATGCTCACAGGAAGAATGGAAAAATGGGTGATGATAGTATCATAATACAACATTGAATATGTGGAGCGGAAAACAATCAAAGGCCAAGTCATCGCAGATCAACTTGCAAAAGCACCAATCTATTCAAAGAACCCTCTCGTCTCAAAGTTTCCAGATGAATCTATTTTTAATCTCAACGTAGTTGACCACTAGAAACTATACTTTGATGGCTCATACACGCAACATGGATCAGGAGCTGGTGTCTTCTTCATCACCCCACAAGGGGATTGCATACCAAGGTCCTACAAACTGGCATTTCCTTGCACCAATAACATCGCAGAATATGAGGCTTTAACCATATGTCTTAGAATAACAATGCAACTTGGAACATCATAACTCTGAAAGTATATAGAGACTCCTAAATTGATAATAAATCAAGGAACGGTATGAATACTCGCACTATGACCTACAAGCTTCCACTCCATACAAGAAATTGCAGACTCAAAGAATCCCTTCATTGAAATAACATTTGAGCTGCATTCCTAGAACCAACAACAGAGCAGCAAACACCATGGCAATAATTGGATCCTTGCTCGACATCCCCACAACGTTCCAAAATATGAATTCCTGATTGAGCAGCTTCTCGTGCCTACATTCGAGGTACCAAAATTAGAATTCATGTGCAAAATCGTTGGTCCTAGTGATCCTTGGTATCACAACATCTACACATACCTTCGAATAGAAGTCATACCCACCGACTTACCATCAAACCTAAAATGAACCTTTGTTAAAAAGGCATCTAGATTTGTCATCCCTAGGAGATACTCCTATATCATAGGAGCATAGAGGGAACCCTACTACATTGCTTAAACACTGAGGAGGCATTAACCCCTCTAATTGAAGTACACAACGATAACTGTGGTTCACACTCAAGTGGAATGACCATAGCTAAGAAACTGCTAAGGATAGGGTATTAGTTACCCACAATGGAAAGAGAAGTACATGATCATGCCAAAAAAGTGTTCATAATGTTAGCAAGATGGGGACCTTATCCATGCTCCAGCCTCAAGAGCTTCATCCTATCATCACACCATGGGCCTTTTCAAGTAGTTGGGGACTCTGATATCATTGGAAAAATCACACCCACTTCATCTTAATGGCCAATAAATTCATCATAACCACAACATAGTAATTTTACTAAGTGGGTGGAGGCCATACCCATGACATACATAACCTGGAAGTAACAATTTCTAAATTCATCCCTAACTTCATTTACAATATGGTGTTCCACAAGCCATTATCTCATATAATGGGACACCATTCAAGAATCAGGATGTTCGAGACTTGTGTGAAAAATTTAAAATCCAACATCGCTTCTCCATCCCATACTATCCCCAAGGAAATGGCCAAGCAGAAGCCACTAATAAAACAATTTTAAAGATCCTCAAGAAAAATAGTCAATGATGTAGGTTGTGACTGGAATTTGTAGCTTAATCATGCCCTTTGGGCCTATCGAACCAGCATCTGCACACCCATTGATGCCACCCCTTTCTCCCTGGTCTACGGATCAGAAGCAATACTCCCCATTGAGATCAAGATCCCATCACTCAGGATATCACTACAAAAACCTCATCATTGATGAAGAGTATTGAGTGTCAAGATTAAATGAGCCAGAGCTACTGGATGAGTGATGAATAGATGCTTTGAATCATTTGAAAGTCTATCAGAATAGACTCAAAAGGAGCTACAATAAGAAAATCAGAAGTGGAACCTTCCAAGTTAGAGAACTGGTATTAAAGGAGAACTAGAAGAATGTCCCAAACCCAAGCAGCAAAGGAAAATTTGAACCTAATTGGTTGGGACCATTCGTTATCACAACAAGTTATAAGTCAGAGGCATATCAGTTATCAACACCCGAAGGGGAACCTCTGCAAGATCCCATAAATAGCTCTCATCTCAAAAAGTTTTATGCCTAAATATTTCAAGATATAGAACCAAAAATAAAAAATCAAAAAAAATTCTTGAAAAAATGGTTACTTTGGCAAAATCCTAGAAAACAGGTGTCTTGGTGACAACAAAAAAATCAAAAAAGCAAAAAATCCAAAAAAATCAGAAAATGGATAAAAAAAATAGTAAAGAGAAAAAATTGTCCTCTAGTGAAAACCACTTTCGTGGCACTTTGGGCAAGTACCTTGGTGAAAACTCTAGGCAAACAAAATTCCCTATGTAAAACAAGCACTTTCCATCCACCTCGATCTTTGGCATACCTTTGTTTTGTATCATCCATCAAGCATTCCATATCCGTGATCCCCGCATCTAGCTTGGTCATGTGGTTCAGATCATGATAATTCCTAGTACTCACTCAACCCATCCCTCAAGAGTTAGCTTATCAGACTAATACCGGGTGCATTGCTCCTCAATTTATCGCCAGATTCATGTATATCCTAAAATATCAGAAAATCCAAAAATCAAAATATTAGAAAAATCCAAAACATCTAAAAATCGCTAAAAGCCAAAAAAACAAGGTCGCCTTTACAAACTATGTTGTCTCCGAAGCTTGAATATAGGCAAGGTTGGTCTTTGATCATCCCCCGAGACACTTAGGTTAGTCCTTTAGGATTTTGTCATAATAAACTGACATTTCAATATGTATATCTTCATTTGTAAATTGGTCAATCGGGTCACCGAATCCACGTGGTCTCCTCGCAGATATATAATCGAAGCTATACACCCATTGATCAGCCCCAAGGCCCTAGGATAGGGTCTTTAGGTTAGTCTCTTGGTCAAAATATCAAAAAATCCCAAAACATTCAAAAAATCAAAAATCAAAACATTTGAAAACCTTTAAAATACCAAAATAGCCTCAAAACATTGCAAACATTGCAAACATCCAAATATTTGAAAATCCATCTTATCTCATATCGCTTGCACCTAATAACACCACTTCATAATACAAATGATCATCATCCTCAATCTTGTAAGACAATCGTAAATAAGTCTAGCAGTTGAAAGAGAAAAATCAAAATGTCAAGTCTTTAGGTCTTAAGCTGCATATGTCGGGTCATCTCTTTGTATAGGTAACTCATCATTCGAATTGGTCTCTATCTAACTATCATTTAGGAATGCTTTGGTTAAAGAAATGATGTGTCACCATCCACTAACATGTCCTAGGGATGAATCCTTCCTACAATGGGTATTTCATCTTTGGCAATAGTTCAATTCTATCCTTACAAAACATTTCCTTTTTGTTAGTGGTAGTGAAGAGCATCAGCTTTTTTGTTTACTTTATCTTTATCTTTTGACTTATCTTATTGTGCTCATTCCAAGAACTTCTCGATGATATCCGAACAAGAGGATTTAGAGAAACAGGAATGGGGTAACAATCATTATCTTTTTGTTTGCTATGCTTGTTTGACGTACTTGTAATATAACCTTGGCGAATACTTGCTTTGTTAGGCATGTATAGAGGAGGTCTTGGACAACTTGTTGACTATTGCATTGAAAGGTTTACCTTTTTTTGTTTTGGTCTGAGGTGTTTGAAACTTCTAAAGTACATCCTAGCAAGGTTTTTGTATGTTAGGTGTGAACAAGGATACTCCTATCTATTTGTCAAGTCGAAGTCCATCACACTAGGTACAATGCCATCCTGGTTTTCTAATACCTTGATGCATTGTACCACATGCGTTATCAAACATAAGGAAATTGGCCCTTTGAAAATCCCAATTCCTCGACAAGTAATCATCATCATCATCATCATTTGCATTTACATCATCTTGTGTCTTGTTGAAATGACTTCTTCTCTTCTTTCTCACCGCACTAACAAGGTACTATGACAGTTGATCATCACCATCATCATCGCCATCATCATCGATCCTGCATCAACAAATCATTAGCATATTGCATCAACATATCATATAGGAAACATATGCATTGCATTTCCATCATCATATAAACATGGCATTATAAGCAATTTTTATAGATAAGCACATTCATTCTTATTACATTACATCCATTTCTTGCATCACATTACATCTATCACATAAATCATTGCATAACATTTGCATAAGAATTTCATAATCATTTCACCATTATCACACATTGCATAATCATAAACAATAGGTATATAAGCATTATAAATAATTCATTTGCATGCATACTTGCATAACATCATCTCACCACATTACATTCATATTACATTACGCATCATCATACCACTTTGCATTAACATATCATTGCATCATATTATTTGCATCACATATATTACATAATCATTTAATATGTTTAGGATAATAAAAAATTTTATTCTAAGCATCTTAAAAAACCATCTCATTTTCATCATATCACGACCATCGTATTCACATTACATCATTACATCATATCATAAATAGCATCATAAATCATTCATTGCATAAATAATTCCACATAAGCATAAATAGAAAATAATCCATCACATACAAAGTGTACACCCATCCATAATCCATTCATATATAAGCATAATTCACATAACATTTCACGTATATACCATATCATTTTTCATATTACATTTCATATCACATATCACATCATCATTTGCATCAACATAAAATAGATCATCATATAGACAACATCATTGCACATCACATTTGCATATCATAGGTTAACATAATATAGATCTGTTAGTCATAATCATAATGCATACATCATCATAAATAAATGCATCCATAAAAGCATCATTGCACAACATAGAGAAGTAAAATCATCCATGCATAAATAAAGAGTACACATCGCATCACATCAAAATCATCATCGGCTCATATATATATATATATATCATCAATAATGCAATTGTCATAGTACAAATAATAAATCGGATCACTACACGTGTATGTCAATCAGTACAAAAGGCCCATCGAGCTATAAAAAATGAGCCCATAAGGTACAAAGGTGTCATCTCGGTCAAGCTTTGTCCCCGTGTATGCTGCCCTTGCCTTTATCACCATGACCCTCTACTGATCTGTAGCTAGTCCACTCTGAGTACTTGGGACCCATCGTCCTCTAGGTACGGCCTCATGATAATGCATTCAGTAGTACTCAGCCTCTTGGATGACATCCCTTCATGATCGAATGGACACTATACCCTAGGAGGAGGAGGTTGCCATGCTCTCTAGTTGTTGTCTCCTACCTAGCTCTGTGGCTTCCTATAGCTCTGTAGCCTGTCTCTGTTGTACAGCCTGATCCCTCTCAGCCCTAAGCTGCTCTCTCTCGACCTTAGCCTAATCTCTCTCAGCTGTCATGGCCTGGACTTGAGCCTATAACTGCGCAATCAGTGCATCCCAAGGATCCATTTGTCCTACTAGTTGTACTTGTGGTTGTACCTGAACCTGAGGTTGATCCCCGCCCTATGGTGGTACACCTAGTGGCACCTACTACTGGTCTGGCATCAGTACATTGCCATGTCCTGGCTGAACTGGAGGCACAACCAGCTGCTCTTATCGAGCAACAACCATCCATCCTCATCCTCCCCCTCTACCTCTAACTCTCCGCAGATCTGGGACTGCTCTTGGAATGGTTAATTGAAGTAGAGGCTAGAACCAATCCCTATAGGCCTGAGTCGTGCTTGGGTCTATAGGCTCCTGATCATAGGCCCACGGTCGAGCTACCAACTACCTAAAGTTGTCCACCGCCTCCGAAGTAGGAATATACCACCCCCATGAAACCTATGTCATGGTGCGGGCGAAGACAGCTACGTAATCATCATCGGGGAAATCCTGGGGCTCCCTAAACTAACACTACACGCACCTGGGTAGGTACCTCTCAATCATGGTGTGCTCCCGCCCTTGCATAAAATGGTCCTGGCGGCAATAAAAACAACTGATCGGCATCGTCAGCCCATCTGGGCTGACCAAGGTATGGTCACCAGGTGAAAACCTGCATCTCATGAAGAACCCTCCTCTAGTAGGGGATCTTGTGCTCACTAGTGTGTGTGAAGGAGACACCGCCTCTGTAACACCACACAAGGGGATCGTCTGGTAGCATCGAAACTAAAACAACACATGGATGCAGCACAACAATGTGCTCCCACGCCCAGACGTGAAGAAGTGTCACCCCTGATCCTAGTGCTCTGCCATCCATGTAGACGTACTCATGCAGATCTCTGTATAAGGATGCTAGAAGCATAGACCCCCATGCAAAATGAACCAACCTATCTCAAACCATCCACTCCCAGCAATATCCCCAGCCGGAACTGAAGTATTGGCCTCATCTGTTAGGGGCAATGAGACCCGAAATGATGGATGCAATCACCCAACAATAGGGAGGTGCCAGGATCTTGTGCCACTCAAGCTCTATTTGTTTCTCGCAAAAAATGATGTCCTGTGTGGTGAGGACACTATGGCAGGCCTCATGCCCCTTGTCCATGTCAAAAATGACCTGTCGGCCGTGAATCGACAATCGCAAAATATGCCAAACATCCTCTAAGGTGATGGTGGCCTTGCCAGTGGGAAGATGAAATGAAGAGGTCTCGTTGTGCCATCTTTCAACCAGCGCTGACAACATCCCTAAGTGAGTGTGAATAGGTGTTGCATACGTAATGTACCATAACCCTACAATTCGGAGTCGATCCTAGTCCTTGTCGCTCAAGTCCCGCAAAAAGCCAGACAAGGCCCGCGACCTGTGCTCTTAGGAGTAGAGCTCCCTCGCCACGTCCTGCATTAAGGAAGGTCACCATGTTAAATTTTTTTGAAAAATTCTTTGCCAAACATTCAAGAAACTTTTCCAGCGGTGCAACCCGTGAAGGCGTTGCAGTTTGATTTCTAATCAAACTCCGATGCTAGGGCTTAAAAGATAAAAATTGCACTGCTGCGGTGCACTTTCTCATCCAGTGGCACACTTTGAGCAGAATTAGGACCGCCGCGTTGCACTTTGCAAACCACCCCACCGGCCCTGAGCTTAGCGTCGGAGTTTTCAAACTCCAAACTACACCGTGGCAACACAATATCACACTGCACGATGCAATTTGATTGTCGAGCAGCGCTATATAGTGCTACTGCAAGCGGAACAACCTTTAAAAGCATTAAATGAAGAAATAAATGAAAAACGAAGCTCAAGTAAGGGTCACTAATGCGCCTCAATGGCTGGTATGTCCAAACTCAATCAGAAATGTAGGAAGCTTCTTTACCATTGTGCCATCACCGGAGGTCAAAATGAATCCTCGAGGTTTCACTTTATTGAAGTGTATGAAATGACTCGGAAAGTGACCCTTAGGCCCTTTAAGCCTAAAAATTAGGTTTCTTTTCAATTCTCGATTAGCTGTCCCTCATTAGGGCTTTGGACCCCTGCCTATTTTGTTCAAGTGGAGGCCTATTTTACATCGCTTTATTGCATTTAGACACGCTTTGAAATTGAGCCTTTTGGACCTCGCTAGCACTTTGTTCCTTTTCATGGTGGTAGATCACCCAAAAAATTGAAATTTTCGCTCAATCTCTCGGTAGGGCATTATAATGGCATGCTCTCCTCGGGCAGTAGTGGGGAAAGTTTTAAATATTGAAATTTTTTGGCTTTTATCGAGATCGTTTATTCTTTGAACCAACACAACAAGTGCATTGCTTCAAAGAGGGGAAAAATGTAGACACTTAAAATATACCGATTGACATTGTGCACTTGATCCCAACTACTAACATTGTTTCATCCGGAATCATCCCTTGGTCTAACCATTTAATCGAATCTCCTTATTTGATTAAATTCATCAAATATTCCTCTCTTAATTAAATAAATAATTTTATCCAATTAGGTCAATCTCTTTTGTTAATTAAATCAATCAATCTAATCTAATTATCCCTATTTAATTAAATAATTAATTTCATTTTGATTAACTAGAAGTCTATCGATTAAATTAAATAAATTAAACCTTATTTGATTTAATCTAACACCATCTCTTTTAATTAAATAAATCAAAATCCTTATTTAATTAATCTCTTCTTTATCATATTCCTCTTTATTTGATTTAAATAAATCCATAAATTTGAGTCAAATAGGTCACATCATCTAATTCCTATTAAATTAATTAACCTTTGATTAATTTAATTCAATCATGTCACATCCTCTAGATTTTGTAACTTTGCATTACGAAAATAGATTTTAATTCATTTATTAAATCTCTATTTTCCTCACAAGGCATCTTTTTAGAATAATATTCTCCAAATTTGAATTTAAAAATTCCAAGTCAATATGTACATCCAACAACGCAATAACTTCATCTTACATGTCCTTTGTCTTGAGCCAAGTGGAATTTATTGCAATTTCCCTTCCCTCTTGCAAGTCATTTCAACAAATTTGAAATTCAAAAATATGCATTTATTGGCACAATTCCCAAATCTTGCACATCCTCCATCCATTCATAGATTGACAAGTGGCATCATGCCATTGGATGAATGTTAGTCCCACATTGCTCAAATTTGGACATTCATCCATCTTGGAATTCTATAAATAAAGAGCTCATATCCTCATTTGATCATCCACAAATTATAAAAGTTATTATGCTATAATATTTAGCCATTTCCATCCATCACCATTGAGTTCCTAGCTAGGTTTTTTGTAGATTTTGGCTTGGAGCTCTCATCCTTCATCAACAAAGTGGATCAATCATCATCAACATATCAAGCTTGAATCTTAGGAATTGGGAAAGGGCCAATTTTCACATCAAATTGGCACCAATTCCCCCACGGGATCATGTGTTTTCTATTCTAATTAGGATTGAATCTATATTTTCTTGTTTTATTGTGTTCTTCATTGTTTTCTTTCCTAATTTGAAGTTTGTAAATGGATTTCATGGGGAATCCTTGTTCATGCTTGCAATATCTAACTTAAGGTGTTTGTTCTCTTTGTTTTGCAGGTATTAGGATTGGGGTTCAAACAGTTGGTAATAGGTATTTTGTAGAGGTGGTTCCACAAAGTGTGGGGGTTGATGGTAGTGAGGTGAGAAATAATGAGGTGGGGGATTGGCATATGTATGTAGGGGTTGTGGTTGATATTGGTATTGATTTATGAGGTTGCCTTGGGATTGTGAAGAGGATTGTTGTGGTTGTGGTTGAGGTTGAGTTTGAGGTTGAGGTTGAGGTTGTGACTATGGTTAGGGTTGAGGTTGTGACTATGGTTGGTGATAAGATGTTTTTTGTGGGCTAGAATGGCTGGTATTGAATGGTGGAATGGGTAGTAATAACGAGTGTGTGCGAATGAGGGGGATATAAGGGGGCCCAAAAGCTAAAAAATTAGGTGTAGTGCTCTGTATTTTTCTTGATGACTAAGTTGGTTGATTTTTTGGAAGAGATGGTGTGGATGGAGTGTTCATAGGACCTTGTGGATTGTTTACTTTAGGTGTTGCTCCCATGATTGAAATCTGCATAGAGGGAGATGGTATGTGATAAGACACATCATTTCCAAACCCTAGTTGATACCAATAATCTTATGGTGGATGCTAAGAAACCTGTGGGAATGAAAATCTTGGATTAGCTTGAGAGCTCTAAGGATCCTATGATTGATGGGGCAAGAAGCTAACATATTGATTCATGTCAAACCTGAGTGGTGGTTTAGCACCCCTCATAAGTAGTGTAGCAAGGATTCAATCTGAACATTCAACAAGAATGCAATCATTCATTTGGACATTGGTGGGATTGATAAGATACTCATAGATAGTTAACTCAGGTTGATTGACCATATCCTCAATTCTTGAATCTTGACCAGGGATGTTGGAATGTTGTGACCCTCTGTTTAAGGGTATATTTTGATGATGGGGTGAATGGTGAACTGATGGTTTTTACTGGTGTTCTTCCATGAGCTTCTTAGCCTTTGATTGAGTGGTAACGAGCATGAAAATATGGATGATCAAAATATAAAGATGATGGGAACCTCTAGGATGCAACTAAGTGATGATGATTTGGATGATTGATTAAAGGATTACTAGGATGATGGATCAATTGATTCGATGACTGATTAGATGATTTTTCAAACTAGATTATCAATTGGATTGGATTGGATTGACTAATTGATTGGATTGGATGGAGTTAATTGATTGGATTAATTAATTGGATTGACACTGAACTAGACTTGAGAGCTTAATTGGATGATGTAGGATGATGATGATGATGATGATGATGATGATGATTGGATATGCTATAAAAAGGATGATTATAGCACAAATTCACCTCTAGATGGAAATGAATTGATGAGGCTGCAAGTGATTATTGACTCAGGATGGATGATGTTCCCAAGTGAGTATGGATGACAATGACTAGGGTCAGTTAGCTAACCCAATTGGATAAAAAGCTCTCAAGTATACATCTAGGGTGTGCGAGTTGATTGATTGATAATTGATGTGATAACTAAGGATGTCCTAAGATCAACCTATGTGCTTAAATTGATGATTAGATAAATTTCAAAAAATTCAAATGCAAAAAATGACAATTATAGGAAATTAGATGATGATAAAAATGTTTTGATCACAAGACTAGGCTTGGAACAATACAGTCTCTTAGTGGCCAAGCAGGTTCACTCTCTAGTTTTTGTATGGGAAGTGGATTTGCCTCTATATGACATGGGTTCTCCTATCTAATATGTCATAGAATCACCCCTACGAGTAGTAGTATCACCTATCTAGTTTCATAGGTTCACTTATGCAAGCAATTATTGTATAGGATAAGTTGTGAGATCGACCAAATGAAATGAAAATTTTCCTAACTAGGTAAATGTATGGATGGAATGATAGCATTATCACCTCTATGTTATGTAGGATTTCCCAAATGGGTATCCTCAAAATCGCCTATCTATGACATAGGATCACCTATCTATTAATATGCAAGGATGGTATGATGACAAGATTTCCCTTATGTGAAGTGGAATTGCCTATCCAGGGGTAATGTATGGATGAGGAGGTGTGGACTCAAATGCATAATTTCCTCTATGAAAGGTGAATTATCCTATAGGGTGATGAAGGTGTATGGATGACTCAAGTGGATTCACCCTTTTAGGGAGTAGAATTTCCTATCAAGGAATAACATAGACACATGGCGTAATTGACTCTTGGAGAAGCAAGATCTCCCAAGGGGTGGATAGACCAGACATGTAGATTTTCCTCTATGTAAGGAATAATCACCTATTGGGGGTTGACTGACTGAATTCAAAGATTGGAAAATGACACAAAATCACCCCTTTAGGGAATATTTTCTCATTCATAGTGTGAATTCACCTCTTTAATAAGTGAATTCTCCCATGTGGAATGGATGGAATATGGAAAAGGAAAAACTAAAGCAAACAAAAGATAATGGGAAAAGAGAGACTCTAGACTAAATACACTCATTGGTATCACACAAGAAGACATGCCAAGCAACACAAACCTAGAATTAGTCAAGAGGGTTTACAAACTTGATGTAGGCCCACCACCCTAAAGGGTTAATACTCTATGATAATCAGGTGGGAACACCCTTTCTCGTGAAGGTGGATAGGTAGAGATCTAGTGGCACAAGGTCATCAATAGTCACCACAGGCTCACCTACTCTCTCTCCTTGAGAATTACCATTGTTCACCATGAGGATTTTTATCTCAACCTAAGGGAGTATGTGGTGAGTAGCTTTGGGGTGCCATCTACTATTGGAAAAACAAGGACAAACAACTGAGAGGGGGGTGAATCAGTTGTCTCAGAATATTTAAAGTTTTCAAACTTAACTTAATCTCAGATCTAATGAATGAACAATAAACCATAAACCATCAACACATCAAAAACACAGAGAATGCCAAGATTTTTTATGTGGAAACCATGTTAGGAGAAAAACCATGGTGGATGTTAGTCCACAATATTATACCCTGATAAAAGTATAAAGAAGAATAATGGGAATGCACATGCATTCAGGCACACTGCCTAGAGCTCAATGCTCAAATACAAGAGGGCTCACTTCCCAAAGAAGACACATTGTCTTACAGAAATTTGGATTAGATCCACAGGGTATGAACTGAGAAAATAGCTTCTACAAAAGTCTGATTACAGTTCCAGTTAATCATAGAAACACTCCTTCACACTTCGCTCAAACTTCTTCACACTCTACTCTGCAATCAAATGATTGGATCACTATTCACACATTTTCTCTTCCTCTACTCTCACACACACTTTTACTTTGCACAAACAACCATTCTTATATATCCACAACATGGATTTGCATCAACAACATCATCGATCAAAATAAAATATGAAATATAAAACATATACACTATGTTGGCCCAGATTTACAAGTAAATTTTCAATGCAAATCAAAAATCATCGGCCAATATTATATTGTGGCCCAAAACAACATCCTCAAGCACACCAAACATTCAAATTTTAATCTTCAAGGATCCACAACATGCTATAGCCACCATGTCGGCCAAGAACATAAAAACCCAAAAATACAAGAGAAAATTCACCAACCACGAACATACCAATCAACGTGGATGTGCAAAAAAGATAGAGCATGATTTAGAAACATCCACAAGCACCAAGAATCAATAGAGAAGCATCTACAACAACTGAACTTAAAAAATTCACTTGATCTTCATTTAGGAACACAACTTGAAGCAGTAGAAAAACTGTCAGAATACAAATCTTCATAACTTGCTCAAAACCTCACGCGAACCTCTGAAACTTTCGATGGATAGTATATATACACTCAACAAGAAACCCTTTATTCCACAACAACTAATCGTAAATGTATTTATCACACCAATAGATTGATCTTCGCTTCTCCACTGACAACTTGTAGCACTTCTTATTACAATTTTCTCAATATCCTTGACATATACAACCTTAAATACATCAATACTAATAGTGTTGACATCAATGACAACCACATATCAGCAACACAACCACAACATCCAATAATCTCCCCCTTTGGAATTTATGGCAATACATGATGTGAAAAATACCATCAACACAACAACACTTACTCTTCCCTAGGTTCTGACTCTTCTCCTCAACTCTTCTCTTCTAGAAAGATTTTTCACATTGCACTTCTCCCCCTTTGAAATAAATGGCAAAGATGTCTTTTATACAAGCTCTGAAACACATATCTAGACATTTGACTACTCCCCCTGAGTAGTAGGCACCACAACATCAATCCGGATCAAAATATGATCATGAAGTGCATGGATTGATGCAAACCAATGCATCTCTAGTTCATATCAGGAGGGGTAATCACTCCTAGCATCCCTATGAGATACTCAAAGGTATCTTTTGGAAACGGCTTGGTGAAAATGTCTTCAATCTATTCTTTGGTAGGCATATACTCCAAGTTGACTTCTTTCTCACTTACTTTCTCCCTTAGGAAGTGAAACTTGATTGATATATGCTTGGTCTTAGAGTGTAGCACCATATTCTTTGATATTTTTATTGCACTTGAGTTGTCACTATATATTGCAGTAAGCTCATCATATACAACTCTGATATCTTTCAACATCTATTTCATCCATAGCACTTGAGTACAATTATTTGCAGCAGCAATATACTTTGCCTCAGTAGTAGATAGGGAAATGGAATTATGCTTTTTACTCAACCAAGACACCAACTTCTTCCCTAGGAAAAAGGCACCACCACTAGTGCTTTACATATCATCTACATCTCCTACTTAGTCTGCATTAGTATAGACACTTAAGATCATCATCTTTAGGATACCAAAGCCCAAAATCAACCATTCCTTTTAGATATCTAAAAATTCTCTTTACAATAGTCACATGAAGATTCTTTTGGATCAGCTTGAAATATAACAACCGTACACACAACATTAATTATGTCTGGTCTGGTCTGAGTTAAGTAGAGCAATCCGCCAATCATTGACATGTATCTTGTTTGATTTTCCTTAGGAGAATCATCATTTTGTGTTAACTTGCATCTAGTTACCATGGGTGTACCAACAGGCTTTGAGTCTTCCATGGAAAACTTCTTCAACAACTTTCTCACATATTTGGACTAAGATATGAAAATCCCATTGTCACCTGAGCGACTTGCAATCCCAGAAAGAACTTCATTTCTCCAATCATACTAATTTCAAATTCACTTTTCATTTCATCAACAAACTTCATACATAGATCATCATTTCCTCCAAAAATAATGTCATCAACAAAGACTTCAATAATCAATTCTTTATCATGATTCAACTTAAAATAAAAGTTGTTATCAATAGTACCTTTATTGAATCCAAGATTTAGTAAGTATTTATCTAGTCTAGCATACTAGGCTCTGGGGGCTTGCTTGAGTCCATATAGTGATTTCTTCAATCAACAAACCATGTCTTCCTTATCAATCAGTTGAAATCCATCCGGTTATTCAACATATACCTCTTCTTCTAACTCACCATTCAAAAATGTTGATTTCACACCCATTTGATAGAATTTATAGTTCTTATATGCATCATAAGCAAGAAATAATCTTATAGCTTCAATTTTGGCAATAGGGGCTGTTAGTTCTCAAAAACGCTGGTTGAAAAACCACAAGAGGTTGTCAAGCTCTTGGTACATTTTAGGCTAACGAACAAGGCCAAATAATGTATTTGAACCTTCTTCTCTTCAGGCTCTGCCAAACCTAGGCAGGTGCACCTATGCAAACGAGGCAGACTTAGACTATATGTTTCCTATTTGGGCAATCTATCCACAATGGCAATTGGGAGTGGGATAGATGAAAGCTTAATAACTACTCCTATTGAAATTTGAGATGTGAATGTTTCAATAAGATTTTATAAAATTCTAAAATGGAATTGGTATGACTAGTGCCAACTTTTGTTGGGCTGATGGAGTCAAGAGGTAAATGATATGTGTGTCCTATTTCTGGATAAAATTTGAATTGTTTGGCACTTTTATGAGCTTATACCTGACATAAACATGCAAGGATGCAATTATCAAGTTCTTCTTATTGATTCAAATGACTTTTTCTAGATTACTATGATTAATTAAAAGAATTTAATCCTTCCTTGAAGGAGCCAATTAATTGAACCACACAAGAGCAGTAAATGTGCTTTGATAAATTGAAAATATCCTTGATACATCAATTTAAATAATAAGGAAATGTCAACCTTGGAGACAACTGGATAATATTTTCAATTATTTCAACAAACAATTGACACCATAATTGGATCATCAAATTTATGCATTCTTCTCCATTATATAATCTTAAAATATTTTACAATATACAACATAATGTTCTGTTGAGGTGACTGACCAACCTCTCCAACTACCTAACCTACTGCTTCTTCCTAAATCTAATGATGATCCATTAGATTTCATCTGAAATATATACATTATATCTTCAATAGTTGTGATCTTTCGTTGTGTGTCGGCTACAGCTCCTCATTATAATTTAATTAATTGCCTTCGACAAATTAAAATATTTTAATCTTTGTTATCTTTTTCTCTCATGAAAATTATTTCACAATAAACTTTAATTCCTTTGCTAGAAATATTCTTCACCCCAAAATGTTTACCTGCTCTCATATCTCCTTTCATGAAAAATGTCTATAAATTTTACTTGTTATGCTCTCCCGAGAAAATAATTATCCACTTTTAAATTCCCTTTGCATTTACCTCCTCGGTGAAAATGTGAAATATTGTTTTCCACTATAGTCATACTTTATTACTCTTTTGTTTATGCTATGATCATATGAATTCACTATATCAGGGTAACATATGATATCGAGGAGACATATTTTATCTTACATCGATATTAGAGAGTCTCTCCAATGCAGATTGTTGTAGGAAGATTGTATTGGTGAGACCTCAAACCACTCTTGTAGATATCGGTGAGACTTCAAACCACTCTTGCAGATATTGGTGATACTTCATACCATTCTTGTCGATCGGTGAGACTTCAAACCATTCTTTCTGATCGGTATAACATATGAAGTCGAAAGAAGGAAAACTCACTCCAATAGCACGTCTCCCTAATGTGTTTCTCTTCATTTATCAGTGAGACAAAGTGAATTTCTTTCCAATGAGGGTCCATCGGCATGACATGTATGCTTGGGATGACTTGAGGATTTCACTCCAATAGTGTTGTTCTTGCCGATCGGTGAGACTTCAAACCAACTCTTGCTGATCGGTGAGACTACAAACCACTCTTGCAAATCGGTGAGACTATGAACCACTCTTGCAGATATCGATGAGACTATGAACCACTCTTGTAGATATAGCTGAGACTACGGTTGGTCTCTTAGATGGAATTTTTCTTTGTTGCAAGATGGTTTTGCATGAAAATGAACAAATCCAAAGTTATGATTTTCTAAATGTAGTCTTGGGGCTGATTTTACAATTGAGTTTTCTGAGTGCTGTATAAATTTTTTGACATGGCACCTTCAAATTTTTCCAAAATTTGAAGGTTCCAATAATGGCTCCATCTAGGGATGTATGCCCCTGTGGGCATAGCAAGGATTCAAATCTCTGGGAGAGCAGATCAGGTGTTCGAGCAGCAGATTCAAACCCTTTTCTATCATAAACTGATATGGTTCTTGAAAAAAAACACACCACGGCTAATGGCACAAGGCCACCAAAAAGAAAAAATCCTATTTTCCTTTGTCATACACCTTGTTTTGTTTTGATTTCAATAGATTCCTCTTGAGAACATTCATGCAATCTACCCTGCTACATATACTACCATTGGAAACTCTCATAAAATTATTGTGTTCAGCTTGACCCAAGTTCCTTTCACCATTCTGTAGTTCATGATTCCCATCATCATGTGGTAAATCTTTGTTATCCTCATCATACAAAGTGTATTCACATTTAATGCAACATTTCTTATTATTCTTCTCATCATCATGTATTGTAAAATGATCTCCTAGTTGTGCTAAAAATCCACCATTTGAATATTTCCTATGTAAGTCTAAAAATTATTTCATATCAATATTTTTTGAAATAGCTTCATCTAAGATATTTTCAGCATCTTCCATGTTATCAATTGGTAGTGACATCAACTTTTGATCAATACATTCATCATTATGTATATCTGAACCAGCTAATACTGAGTATGAACTATCCATGATGTGTGAATCAATGTCTTCCTCAAAGATCTATGATTTTAATTTATATATGACTTCTTGAACAATAATAGATATAGAATGTTCAAAATTTCCCTTATCATTGTTACACATAGTACTTTCACTATCAAAGTAAAAGTAAGCTAGAGATGAAATTTTTGTATTATTTTTATGTGTAAATCTCAGATATTCCACTATCAGCAGATTTGAAATTTGTTCACTACTGAGTGAACATGCTTCTTCATCCACCATATTGTTGTTGCATTCTTCATTCTTCTTGTGATGGGTTAAATTTAGAAGTGTTAAGAAACAAGCAGCAAATAAAAGAGTGAAAATAAACACCAAAACAACCTACACCTCAAGATTAGCCTAAGTTGGAAACAACACAAGATAAAAAGCAACAAATGGAACTTTATACCTTGTCTCAAATCGATCCTTTGGATTTAGCCCTTGAGTCTTTGATGTGTATGCTCCTTGGATGGCACAAGATGCAAGCTAAATGATATTTGTGAGGATGAGTGCAAGTGGATGAAAAAATGAAAATGGCTAAGTGTTGGTTGAGAAACAAAACTACAAGAGTTTGGCAAGCACAAATGATCTCCCCCAAAATGAGAGAAAAAAGGGGGTATTTATAAGAATTTTGAGAATTCCTAGAGGAAATAGACGGTCAAGATTGAGCCATCAAATATCAAGATGTAGGGCTAAGGTGAGTTGAGAACTCACAAGCCCTCACATCTTGACATGTGGCATGTGAGATAGCCCTAAAAGGTGAAGTGGACATGAGGTGGAAGGAGAAGGACATGACATGGAGAGGGGTACAAAGTACCTGGGGATTGGACAAGATCTCCTCATAAAGGAGGTACTTGTCCCCATGTGGGTGAGAGGACATGTGAAGAATTAAAAATTCCTCAACTATTCTCATGGGGAGATGGAAAAGAATTTTAAATTCCAAAGGATGCATTGGGGGATT
>VDFB02349081.1:0-40734 GCA_007258455.2 Sequoia sempervirens
TAGGTGCACATTTTCCATGTAGTGATCATATATATGCATTCAAAAAGACAAAAGGAATTGCATTTGCATTTTAGTTCTTTGCTTAGACATCTTAGTGATCATTTACAAGCATTTAAATCACATTTGACATCATTTCAAGCAAGCATAATCAGACTGAAACACATAAACATCAAGTAAAGAGGCTGTATGCAAAGTGTTTGATGATATTCCTTGAGCCTCTAATCAGCATTTTGAGGTCAAAATTGTCAAGGGATACTACATATTTAATATACAATAGAATATTCCTTTCAAATATTTTTTTCCTACTACACATTTAAAAAATGTTTTACTAATACTTAAAGCTAGTTACATATTAAACAAAAACAATCTCTCCATAGCCACCTTCATACATTTTTTGTAGGAAGTAATGAGTTGCACATATCCAATACAAAAACAAAGTTGCGGCTGAAATGATCTTTGTTCTCTTCAAAAGTGCTTGGTTTCTAATCTTCTACAAGTAGAATCAATGCAACATTTTCAACAAGTAGAATCAATGCCACATTTCAAAAAGCACAATGAGTATTTGTAAATGTTATAGGCTTCTCATCTCAACATATTGACTATAAACTTCAATTATATAATTATTTATTAGAACTTGTAATGTACTGATCAAAGTGGTCTACAAATAGATATTGTGTATATTATTTTCAATTATATGCATTTATACTCACGTAATAATTATTATATGTAAATATCATTAACAAACAACATGTTACACATTTTATCAGTAGGAATCAGACACAATGCATCTCTTGTTTGAATATGCTCTTACAATTATCATAAATTTTCATAGAATCTTCATATGTAACTTCCAGTTTGGGCAACCCATTTTTGTTTGTTCAATCCATTCAAAGATGCCACTTGACTTGTCATAATGCTGCTTAAGATTCCAATGCAACCCTCCTCTTACATTCTCTTATGCATCATAAGAATTTGTTGTAAATAACTTCCATCTTAAAATGTCATAAAAAGCTCTTACACATCATAATACATTAGATGCTGTTACAACCTCTTGCACACTTCCCAAATTGGTCAACACATGGCAAATAATGCCAACACAAAGTGGGATGCTGTATTTGCCAAAATGAGGCCAAACCAACAAATAAATACAAATAATTAATAAATACAAAAACTGGGTATACAAGGTTGATGAGACACCTTTACCAATAGGATTGGTTGTCAACATAGGGCTACAAGAACATAGGGGCACAGAATTGTCATGAATTTTGGCAGGTTGGCGCATACAAGATTGAGAGCCAACAACCTTGTTCATGAAATGAAGCAAGCAGGAAAGATAAGGAATGGTCAAAAAGTGCTGAAGGTCCAACATCAAGTTACAAAAAAGTCATTTTAAATAATATTAGGAAAGTTATGATAAATCTTAAATAGAGTTTAATTATTGATTAATAATAAAAACTCTTTCAGTAAACTAGTGAACACTAATCTATTCAATCTTTCAAAGGAGTATTGTACAACATTTTCAATTTAAAGACAACAAGTTGTAGGAGTTGGAAAGCCAACTAAGTGGTCTTTCCGCTTCCACTCTCAACCTGGATTTACAAATAATGAAGTGCCTATGTACATGCTGCTTAAATTATTTCCATCACATTTACAAATTCACACATTTACACTGATCCACCAGGATCAGTTAGCAAATGCGTTACAAATCTTGCTGGGCCATTGTTTTGGATTTTCTTTTGTATTTTGGTATTGACGAATTCAATTATGTATAAAAATAAATGTACTTCCTAAGAACTGATTTGCTTTTTAAAAATTTTCTTGTTTGGATGCCACAGTTCATTGTAAATTCCTTTGTTGTTTGTTTTTCTGTGAATTAGCTTATGCCATATGGTATGCAAATACTGATGTTAGATTCATTTGTTCTACTATGGACAATAGTTTTCAATATATTCATTTGCTATTGCAGATTGAAGAAGTGATTTTATGTGGCCTTCCACGCTTGTTGAGAAATCTGAAAAGAATAGCTCTTCCTTTTGTATTTGATGATGTTCTTGTGGAGCTTGGTCGGTTCTGCCCCAGACTTAAGGAGCTTAGATTTGAGGTATGATAACAATTGGTGTGAATTCATTTTCATTTCCTTGTATTAAATCAGTCACGGCAAACTTCACTAACTGGGTTCAAGTCTGAAAAACTAATTTAATGCAAGTAACTTATAATATTATTGAAAAATTATGAAATACGTGGGGTTACTGTAAACAAATTTTTGAGTATAAGCCCAAAGCCAAAATGACCATATACAATCTTGAACATCCTTCTTAATCTGTCTGCACTAGATCTTCCTTTGCTGCTGCTGTTGAACAACAGTGTCACTTGGCTTGTTTAATAATCTCATACCTGGCTTTAAGCTGGTCTGGAGGACATCTGCTTTCAACTTCCCTACTCTATACCAATCTTTTCTTGCTATGGAAGCATTGTAGTCTTGTCATTGTATTTGTCCCGATTCTGCCATATGTTGTCATAACTATATGCTTCTTGACCAAGGTTGCACAAACAGTCCAAACAATGTTGTTACAGATCAACCTCTACTTTTTCTCTAGTGACTTGATCATCTTGAGAATCTTCCAAAAGCTGTGTGCATCCTGCTTTTCCTGGTCTTTGCCAAATTTCAACTTGCTACCATTTCTATTCCTGGCTTTCTCCTCCAGTATCCAAAATAAAAATGAACCAAGCATTATGATTTAGTTAGCCATTGAAGATACTAAACCATCAGTTTGCTTGAATGAACTAAACAATTTCATCACATTGTGTCCTCCATCTGGTTCTATGCTGATAGGGAAATCTATAATTGGTTGGCATCATTTTGCCTTTTTGTCCCACTCAATACATTCTTCACCTATATAGGCTCCACAAGATTAAAGATTTTCCCTCATTTTTTTAAGCAAGTCAGACATGTCATTTTCCTTTTCCTCTAAAATCCAGATTGTTTTTTTTAAAGGTTTATGTAAATATCCTTGAGCTATGTTGGGATTTTGGGGACCCTAGGTCAGAGTAGGCTCCACAGAGCTCATAGTGAACATGGAATAATTTGAAAGATTGACTGAATGCTAAAACATCCTAGGTAGGATTATGCACAAAATTAGATCATAGGGGTGATGTACTTATTGAGGGACACATAAGCTTAACTCAATGGTCTTTCACTTTGTACAATACTCTCCTCACCCCAAAGTAATTTCATCATTCAAATCTGCCAAAACCTACCATTTTCTGTAGATGGAGCAGGGAATGGAATTTAGTAAAACCCTTTGTAGAAATGGTTTTTTTACAGATTACCCAAGCAATTTGACATTTCAGTTTGCCTCTCTTTCCAAGAATGTGTGGCTTGCACTTGTTGATCAAGTCAGTGTCAGATTTTTGCATCACTGCATTCACCAATTGCAGCATACCTTTATTTTTTTCTTTGTAAAATATTGTCTCAAACTTCAAAGTTTACTTATCAACCACAAATATTTTAGGTTGGAATATGGTTGGCTGTCATGTGCTAAATCTACTTACTACCTCTTTTGTCTTTCATATAAAATCTGTATAGAGACCATGTGACATTAGAAGTTCCAACATGTTTGAGTTTCACATTACATACATTTTTTGAGAGACAATTAAGAGTCAAAAGCAATATTGTGCAGAAGATCTTAAACATAAGGCATCATCCTGACACTGAGAGTCATATTGCAATCACTTGATTAACACTTTCAAGCCTCTCTTCTCCAGTGCATTCTGCTGTTACAGGGTCCAACTGTCCTTTGTTTTTGCTTTTTGAAATTATAAGGTTAATGTGTTTGTTCCAGATCTGTATACTTAGTCTCAGTGATCGTCAAGACTCTTCTAGCTGCTTCATAGTTTTCTTCTTTCATTGATCTAAATGCACGTTAGGTACTCCACATGACATACACTACTCTGCTTCAGACTGACGGATGCAACAACTGCAAATGTTCATGGCAAGCTTTAATATCTACGTACAAGTTTGAAATAGTAACCTACATGCAAGTAGCTTTCAGTGCTATGCAACTCATCTACATATGGCTAACTGGTCAGGTAGGTACCACACCCAACCAATAATATGTGTAAGTCACACTCATTGAAATGGAAACTCAGAAAAATATACTAGAGTACCTACAGAACTATCGACCTAGAGCAATGTAGTAAAAGCCTGTTGTGCATAGTCACAAGACTTCAAAGTACTAAAAAATAAATTCTTTGACCAATTATGGGCTTGCTAGTAATCTATTATCAAACCTAACTCTTATATGCATGAATTAGTGATTAGAATTACTTCTTAGCATTATCAAGATAATATATCAAACCATTTTTTTTTTCTGATGTTGATTGTAACATTTACCTTTGAAGTATATAAAAAAACTAGGTAGTATATTCAATGTTATATTTTATTTAAGGTGCTATATTCAAATTTCATTGTAGTTATATGTGAAACATATAATTCTGTATTCGTATAAATTCATTCCATGGTTAATAGGAAATTCCAGTTCAGGGACATTCTGATATCCTCATCTCTTGGTGACTTCATTTAAATGTAATATAGCTGTATCCATATATTCCCATACTCTATTTCCAAATGAAGTCACCTTCCCTTATACCCATATCTGTATCCCATGTCTATTATTAATTATATCCATCCATAAGTTGTTAATGCACACACATTGTTTTACTGTTGTGGAATTGCTTTACATTATGTATGATTTACATAGACTTAGAGAAATATTGACTAGAAACTCTTTAAAATAGCAGTAGCACTAGTCTTTCTAGGCAAATGATTTGAGGCATTAAATGGGTTATAAAGAAGGATCATCTCAATACCATTGCAAACTATCTGTGAACAAAACATAGCATAGGCAGTAATAGATAAGGTTGTGCTTCTGAGATTTTGATAATGAAAATTTAGTTATAGATGAGCAAACTATATTTGTCATTGCAAACTGTCAATGATTAATGATGGATAAGGTTGTGCATCAACACCATTGCAAAATATCAATAGTGAGCAACATCTAGTCATATATGGGATCACCTTTGTCATCATTCATTTTATGAGTCTTGCGCATGATGTATAATCAATTTATGTAGCCAAAAAATACATCAGTTACCATGTCCGTAGCATTTTGAAAGGTTGAGGAAGGATATCAGAGAGAAAGGGTAGTAGCATCTAGTTGAGAAAGCTAATTATTTTGGACTATTCATATTCTTTTGGATACATTTTTTCAAATGATGTCACAGTCTTCTAAACTAGAAGCAACATCTTCATTTAAGAAGCTACCAAAACTTTGTGGCATCTTACTATGATAAATGTTCCCTATCCTGTTTTTAAATTTTAAGTGTTTAAGTTACACGTGTGAAGTCATGTTCTCAGAAAAAAAAAATTATAGTTGGGTCATAAATGCATAGGCACTGAATATGGTCTTAAATTTGGCATTTATTAGATGCATCCTACAGAATCAATCAAATTTATAAGAGAGGTTGAACACTAAGAAACCATGTGTACTGGTCTAGTTGGTGTGTAGACTGCCTATGCAATTGCTAGTGAATTAATAGTGAATTCTAGCAGTCTTGACTTAATAGTAAGGCAAAGTGATTACTGTAACGGTGACCTGGGTTTAAGTCCTTTAGGCCTTAGGGCATGCTACCTGTGTTAATGTAGCCATGAGAAGTAGAGCCATAGGAACAAGGCTTGGTGGAAGTCCCAAGTGAATTTTGGCAAAAGAGAAACTCTTTGGACATGGCATCTAAGACAAAAGGTTCTCTAAGCCTGATGTTGAACTCTGTCTTCATCTTGTGGGGGACGAGTGTTAAAATTTACATATCAAACCACCCTCAAAAAGATAATCTGTAATAGCCTTTAAATGGAACATTTTTATGAAGTTTTGGTGGGAGATGAAATGAAGAAATGGGATTACACTAGACAAGATAAAGGATATTCTTGATGTTATTGAATTTTATATTTTACAGTTACTGAAAAGATGAAATAATTAGATTCTCTTGATTAGTAATTAGTTGGTTGGTGAGGAGTCGTCTATATTATAGTTATGAACTTATGAGACTTAACAAGTGCCAGCTTTATCTGTCAAAAAAGCAGAAAAGCAATTTAAAAGTAAAATCAATATTAAACAATCAACAATAGATTATTTCTTATAGACAGTTGCTGAGTTTTTCTATCAAGTTCAAAATCAACTTTTGAGGTTCTCCCCAATCGGAGTCTTGTGATGATGGTCTGTATGATTGTTTCTTAACCAGTTAAACAATTCCTCAACCCTTTATACTATAAGAGAGATGGCGTGAATGAAATGATTATTTTCTTCAAGTCTTAAGGTGGGCATTGTTGGCATTAGCTTGCATTTCATTTACATACTATAGTTTGTATTGTGTCTTAATAGCATATTATATGCTCACAACGAAATGTTATGAACCTAATCATTAATGGTGCAATATGTCCAGATTCTCTAGTTGTTGCTTTAGTGACAAGTTTCTGACATGCATAGAGATTTCTGTACTATATATATCTATTGGCTCATTCTAAAATGAATTGAAAGAAGTTGTTGACCAAAAGAGTTGTTTCTTCACTGATGACTTTGCCCTGTATGGCCCATTCTAACTATCCAACCTTCGTATTTCATTTCTCTTTACCATACAGCACAGAGTTAACTGTTGGAATGTCCTGTTTTCATTTCATGAGTAACTCCATTTTAACATAACTAAATTACTTAATAAAGTTCTTCCTTAACAATGCTTTTTTCTTATTCTCTTAAAAAAAAAAAATCTGTTGAATAAGAATGTGTTTGATTGCAATTTGGATGTCAAAAATATGTGGGATTTATCAGAGATAGTATGAATTATTATTTTTACCAACTTTTTGATTATGGAAACTATTTAGGGTTTCAGTTGTACAATTTCTAAATCAATGAAAAAGCACCCAGTTACCGACAGAGGAGTAATAGCAATTGCTGAAGGTTGTTCTGATCTTGAAGTTTTGAACTTGAGTGGTTGCAATAAGGTGACTGACTCAGCCACAAGGTACCCTTTTTGTCCCTTCTTATTGGTATTTGACAGTTTGTTACAAATTTTACTGCTTCCTTTCAGCAGGTAGTGTATTAGTAGAAAACAAAAGTAAGAAATGTAGACATATCTCTACTGATTAGGGTATTTCTCGAATGTATTGTGGACTAGTCTTTCAGCTTCTTAAAGGGGGAGTGAATTGATTATTCGAAATTGAAGAAAACCCCCAGTTTGGGAAATTGTCTTTATAGATAGCAACATAGGTTGGATTTACAAACTTTGCCAGCAAAGAATGAGCAATTAATGTCCAGAGAAAGAATAAGTGAAAACACTATTGTTCCATTGAGTTTTGGGGACAGGTGACTAGGGGACCATGGACCCAATTTGGGATGGTGGCTAGGGCACAAATATAATATATTTATGGTAATTCATACATACATATGTATATATTTTACTCATAAAGAGAAAATATAGGCCCAAAACAAATTTTATTTTTTACTTTTTAAAACCAGATTTGAGGTCTAGGGGCAGTGCCCTTGGCACATTCCCTATCATGATACAGGGTGGAGTCAAGGGGCAGTGTCCCTGCCAACTAGCTCAAGTTAAAAGCAATCAAGATCACAGGGCGTTCACTGCACATGACATTTTTCATAATTTTATCACTATGTTTTCTACAACATCAAATCCTCATTATTTATGACCAAATCTTCATTCTGTAGAGAACTAATGGTGAAGCTTTGGGATCTGACCGGTCTAAATGATTAGGGCTGCACAGTTGAAGATAGTAATATAATTTTCTTTAGTCTTTTTGTTTATTTTCTTCTCTGTTTTTAACTTTTTAGAAACTTCTTATAGAAGTCAGCTGAAGCTCACAAAAAATTATGAAAACTTGATAACATCCACTACTACCCCACCCTTACCACTTCCTCCACTCTCTACTAAGCCTGGTATTGGTGACGTATGAATTAAGAAATATTTGAACAGAAATTCCATAAAGCTAAGAGAAGAGAGCATGCATCTGCGTAAACAAAAATAGTCACAACTGTTTCAATAGTCTATTTGCCTCCAATACCATGTAAATATTCCTTCTTTCTTCCAAGGTCAACCATTTGTATATGCCATCATGTGGCCTATCTGTTCAAAGATTTGACAAAATCAAACTTGTTATTGTGACACATAAACACTGGGGACTTCCTGGCATCGTTGAGTTAGTTGAGGGACTTCTACGAGTACCCAAACTGTCTTGGAAATTTGGGGCATCCCCCCAACATCCTCAACAGGAGGGGTGTCCCAGAGATGTCCCTTGCTTTTGCAGGATGTCTCGGAAGCATCCCCACTCTATTGGTGGCAGCAGGGGGCTGTTTCATCCTGTCTCTACATCCCTGAAGTGCCCGTGTTTGAAACTACGAATTTATAGGGGGATGTGTCCCTGTGGAACTATGGAAAATACATAAATGTTCAGAAATGTCCAAGTAATTTAACGGGACTTGAAAGTACATCATGTGTTTTTTGTAATGATGGGTGGGGGGAGAGGGTGATATATGTGTAGAGAAAGTGATGGTATAAAATGTTTCAACTAGCTGATGTTTACAACTTCCCAAAAGTTGGCCAGAAAGAGTTATGCCCTGAAACAAATGAGATCCATAGATAAACCATATATTAAGGTGACAATATTATTATATTACAAGTCAAGTTTAGATTTAGTACTAGTGAACTTGAGAGGTCATGGTTTATATTTGATAGTAGTATCCATTGTGAGAGCTATATTCATCTGATCTGCTGATCCACGAGACACCAAAAGCCAAAGACATACACTAGAAAAACTGTTTGGTAGTTAGGATTGCTATCAAGTGATGACCTATAATGATTCTTTTCACTTTTGAGATTTATTTTTGCAATTTGAGATTCTTTTTCGATTCACTTGGAGGTTGGAGTGCCCATTTGTTGCTGAGCATTTTTCTTGGAATCAATGCTTGGTTGGAACATAGAAACCTGCTAGTTAGTTGCTGTTATCTAGCTTGCCTAACCAGGGGTTGATTTCCATTGTGGGGTTAGAATCTGGAGCATTGGTTGGCAGTTCAGTGATGTCTTCCTTATTCAGCTTGCTAATGGGATCATAGGGGAAAATATTTCTAGGTTTTGGATTCGTATTTGCTGAAAGTCCAAGTTTCTTTGGAGAATGACCATGCTTGCCAGTTGTACTTTGAGTGCATGCTGTTGGGTTTGAAGAGTTGTAAGGTTTACCACAAATTTCCGTGTGTGCCTGGGACCTATTATTGCCAACTTTCTGGTTGAAAGCATTTGTTAAGTGTGGTCTGTATATTTTGTGCAAATTATATCTATTTTTTTTTATAGTTTATATATATTTTGTATGACTGATCCACGCAGTACTTAATTTGGATTAAAAGAAAAGACTGTGAACAACTGTACCTGAATCAGAACTGGAATCAGTAGCAGAAATATGTTGTCGTTTAAGGTTCTTTAAGCCAAGAACACTAACCCTGTTTGGTTTGCTGCAAATAACCTAGGAAATATGCGTCTTGTCTTGTTACTTTTACCATCATCATAAAGAAAACCCCAAGTTATTTATCCAAAATTTCAACATGAATGTTGTTGAACAACTTTTTGACAAATCTTGTTTGTGTCTCAACAATAATCTTGGGCAAAACCTTATTCAATCTATTAGCCAAGCCTTTAGTGAGAATTTTATAACACACATTCAAAAGCATAATCAAAATCTAGGTCTTAATTATATATGTGTCCTCTTCTTTCAGAATCAACTAGATAAGTTTTATGTTAATGTCTTTTCCAAGAGATCCCACATGAACTGCTTCCTTGTACACACCCAACAAATCTCTTTAAATCCTCTTTGTTGGTAAGCATAAAATCCATCACAACCCATAGATTGCTTATCCTTCGAATAATAAACAAGTTCAAATTTTTTATCTAAAACATTATCTCCTAGTGCAAATAAAACCATCAACAGCAACTCCTGAAGAATATTTTATCAACAAACTTGCCTAGTCTTTTCTATAAATTCAGAATTATGTTGGCGTAAGAACTAGCACCTCTGGAGTAAGAGTTGATACGCACAGCCTATGTACACTACGCAATGAGTGCTCTTCAAATTAGGAGGGGAAGCTCCCTCGTTGTGCTTGACAAAGTATTTGCAAGGAAATAAACTAAACTAAATCCTGTCTTTTTGTTTCAGCTGTGTTGTGACCTTTTCACACATCGCCCCATTCAAGATGGGGACCCCCTAAATTTTGCTCCGTTCCGGTCTTTTGGCTTGGGTTTTTCTTCTCTCTCTCTCGCTCTGTCTCTTTTCTGATGTCCGTCTTTCGGGGGGTTGCGTCCGTCATTGAGCTTTAACATGAAATATGGCCAAGTCTGAGAATTAGGGTTTTGTCTTCCTGGTCAGTACAGGGGTCTAATAAAGTGAATAAGTTGAAAATTGAACTTAACGTTGTTGTCAGCAGGTATCCAGCAGGCTTTCAGCAAGTTTTCATCAGATTCCAAGGTATTTACTATTTTTAGTAAGTGTGAAATTACAGACAATTTGTGAGCTATTTTGAGATTCCGACAGCCACACAGCATTCAGAGCACATCCGGCTGCTCGCGTGCAAGATTTGAGCGAAAACAGATAACTTACTATTTTTAGCAGTCCTGCTTCCGGGACGGATTTCAGGGTCCAGATGCAGAGTTTTTCTTTGCATGTCTGGATATTCCTTCTGGGTTTTTCGAGACCTTCGCGATGACGTAACATGCAAGTCGAGATGACAACTTTCGGATTCACCTTCCGAGGCTATTTTTAGGGTCGCATGTCGAGGTTTCTTTTGCATGTCCGTGATTCCTGATGGGTTTTCCGAGAGCTTCGCGATGGTGTGACATGCAAACGAGGATTCTCACTCAGTAAGGAACTTGCTATTTTTAGCGAGGTATGTCCGGTAGCTTCCCAGAGTTCGATTCACAAGCGTCGCTAGCATGGAAACAAAGACAAACAAAGATCTTTTGATACGCATGCAATGCAAATTAGGGTTTCCAGCTTCGGAGCCTAAAAAATAGGCATCAAAAGTCAAAATCTTCAAATCCGGTGTAAACCACCGCGATCAGCGCCTTCAAGCTATCTGCGGTGAAATTTCGAGTCAAACGGAGCACTTACTATTTATAGTAAGTCAAATTGGAAACATGCTAAAAATAGTAAATCCGTTGCATGCGTCGTGTCAGCAGTAAGGTCACGTGGTGAGGATCGCCTCATTCAAATTTCAACTCGATCGGAGCTTGGGGGCTATCAGAAACATGAGCTTACTATTTATAGTAAGCCACCTTCAGAAGCAGGATATAAATAGCAGGGTGACTAAAAGTGGCAGTGTCGACAGGTTGATAGGGTTATGAGAAGCTATGTTTGAAATTTCAAGTTGATCCGAACTTCAGAAGTGCAAAATTGAGAAGACTTACTATAAATAGCAGGGCACGTAAGCTAGCGAAGATGATGAAAATTTGTCTAAGTCGGAGTTTTGTCCAGTAGGCCTGGCAAAATGCGCCCAGATGATGAAGAGGCATGAAAAATTTCTAAGTGTGAGCTTCATCCTGCTCAGGGGGCAAAATGCGCCCAAGATGAAGAAGTCAAAGAAAGTCAACATTGTTCGTCCTGCAGGCATGAGGAAATGCGCCCAAAATGAAAGAGGGAAAAGTTTAAAAAGTTTCTAAGGCATGAGAAAATCCGCCTCACCCCTCCAAATGCGCCCAACTTGAAGTTTATCCTTCTCAGGCACCAAAATGCGCCCAAGGCAGGAAAAGTCAACAAGGTCAAACGTTTTCATCCACCAGCAAGGGTAAAATGCACCCAAAATGCAAGCTTGTCATGTACACAAGGCAAAATGCGCCCAAAGCACAAGGAGGTCAAAGCGGTCAAAGATTTCGTCCTCCTCCATAGGCAAAATGCGCCCAAACTTGTGCATGTCAAGACGAAAATAAAGAAGATGAAGGGTCACAAGGGACGTGGTGGCAAGTTCATCCTCCTCCTACATAGAAATGCGCCCATGTTTGGATGTGAAAGGTGAATAAAGGTGGTAATTAAGGTGAAAAATTTGCCAAAGCGTGGTGAAAAGTGGTAAAAAATAGGCGTTATCCTCCTCCACACTAAGAATGCGCCCAAGGTGAGTTAGGCGTGATTTTCTCCAAGAGTGTTGGGCGCCTAGGGTGATTTTAAATATCTTGAAGGTGTGAAAATTTTCTAAGGCGTGGTGTGTGTTGGAAAATATTTGAGGGTGGTGGAAGTAAAATGCTATATGCGCCAAGGGTGATGAAGGAGTCATAAGGTGTTAAAAATATTTTCTAAGGCATATGCTAGGCGTAATTTTCTTCAAGTGTGATACGCCTAAGGTGGTGGAATAAAATGAAGTGTGCTAGGCGCCTCAAGTAGAAAGTGAAATATTTTCTAAGTGTTGGAGAACTCCTCTAAGGCGTTAGAAATTTTAATAAAATTGCCTTTCAAGTGTGAAGTATGAAGTGAGAAATAAGGCGTGCCGGGAATGAGTAAATTCTTCCAAACGAAGTTGATATAAAAAAAAAATTCCTCTCCACTGGCAAACAAGAAATTTTTTTCTAAGGCAAGTTCTCAAAATGCGAGATGATTCAAATTTTTCAAGAAGTCAGAGCAACACAGGATGATCACAGGCGAAGAACGAATTTAAAATGGTGAAAATAATATATTTTTTTTTCTAAGGTTCAAAATTCGAAAAATTAAATGAACCCGTTCGTTGGGTACCCATGGATTCGAGACATTCTGAAGAAAATTTGCTTCTGGGTACTGAACATTTGCAATGATGAATGGATTTCCAAGTCGTTCAAACTTCGCCGACACTTTTTCAGTGAGGAATTTAATCAGTGCTCAAATTGTGAATTTTCCTAAGGGAAAATTTTAAATTTTCTAAGGCAAAAATGAATAAAATGTGTTTTCAAAGTGAATTTTCTTCGAATGATGAATCTGAGGTCAGTTGCCTAGATAATTTTGATTAAATTCTTTGAGGATGAATTTTCCAGAGCAGAAGAAAAGTTGAATTCGATTTCAAATGACAGAGCTCCAACTGGTGAGTAAAAAAATGATGAATTTAAATTAAATTTTTTCGAAAAGAAATTCAAAGGCGCCAGTCAAAGTCAAGTTTCTAGAAGAACAAGATTCCCGACGACTGGAGACAAGTGTCAGAAACACCAGAGAGGGAAAATTCGAATTCTTGAAGTGGAGTAGTGGAGTTTAATGGCACTGGCTAAAATTAACTTCTAGAATTCGAATTTTAGCTATAAAATGGAGAAGTTTTTCACTTGTTTTCACAGCTGAGGAAGTCGAACTTGCTCTGAGAGTGAAGCATTGCAGTGAGTTGTTGAAGCTTGAAGGAGTTTGAAGTTTTGCTGAAGTCCAGAGTTGCTTGTGCTGAGAGGTACGACTTTGCTAGTGGCTGAAATTTGATTGAGCTTAGTCGAAGTTGCCAGTTAAGAAAGACGCCTTGAAGCAAAGAAGTAGTTGAGAGTTTTAAAAGTTTGCTGATTGCTGATTGCTGATACGAAATTATTGAAATTGCTGATTGTTGATAGTGAAGTAAAGTCATCAAAGTTCACTTAGAAATCTGTTCTAAGTGTTGGAATTCGAACTTATCCAAGAGAAGAAGGCAGGATGGTGAGCGAGGACAAGCTGGAAAGGACAATGGTGCCTCAAGACAAACTATGATCAAGAAGGCTGAGCAAGACATTCATGCGAGTCTAAGAAGTTTATTTCAAAATTTGGGCAAGTTAATGAGACACTAACACAGGCTCGTCAGCACAGAGGTTTCTTCAAGAGCAGTGTTTTAGGTGGAAGTCATCAGACCCGACTACTTAGCACAACATTGTTGGTGGATTACTCATCTGTTCTTTGGTTTCCTTGACCATTGATGCTCGAGCTGATAATGGAGTGCTAATTGCTCACGAGAAGGAACCGCCGTCAATCAGCATGTCACCCGGATGGCCAAGTGCTTGCAATCTTACTCCGTGACCATTGGTAGAAGCTTTTGGATCGGTTACACAGGAACATGATTTACAAATGCAGGGAGCGAGCGGAGCGGATGTACGCTTCAGCTTTCGAGAGATGCATGGATACAATTAACACCCACTGGATGAGCACTCCTAAGCCATCTCGTGCGAAGTTGCCAAAACAGATCATAGCAGAGGACCTGAAACAAGAATACTGTGATCTTATCATGATGCTAAGCAGGGTTGGTGGTTGCCCACAGTCCTACATTTTTGAGCCTTGGATGTTTTATTACATCAACCTGGTGCTAGAAGGCAAAGACTATGTCAATTGGGCAGAGATGATCAGCGACAACATACATGAGGAGCTACTGGGCCTCCGAAGAACGAAGACATTTTACATGAGCTCCTACATTATCTACATGTTGGCACAGATGACGAAGTACAGAGGGATCTGTTACAAGGAACCTGTGGGATGCGGCTCTCATCAGTTCAAAATCCATGAGGCATGTACACAGTTGCACCTGTCAAGCACAACCTACTACAAACGTGTCAACGATTCATTCACTATGTACATCACGAGGCTGCTTCAGGAGAGGTTACATCACAGAATCTCTAGAGATGCCCAGGAGCTAATTGAAAGGTATGGGTGTTGGTTCATACAGTTTCCGATATTTTCATATATTAGGCTGCAAGGTTTTTCCTCATACCCATATAGGCTGCCTAAGTACCCGACAGATAAAATATTGATGCTAGAGATATCCAGACAGTTGCTGGCCTTTGACAAAATTCAAAAGAAGAAAAAGAAAGGAGGGATAGAGTTTCCAATTGTGATGGGCAACTCGGATGAGGTGTGTCCTTCGATACAGGCAGCTAGAGAAGCTGAAAGTGAGCTTCAGTTTTATCACTTCTCATATCACACAAGTCAACAACACTATGACCCGCATCATAACATCAAGTGGGTGTTGTCAGAGGAATTCAAGCATAAGGCCACCATAGAAGATTACTGGGCTGATGCAGTTGATGAAATTGAAGTAAGGAAAAGAATGTTCTCTCGGTTGCCGATTACTCTAATCAGGGAGTGTGAGGTTGTGCCAGTTCCGGACCAGGTCAATGAGGATATGGATGTAGTCCATCCGGATTACGCAGCTGTTTGGGATACTCCACTTCCACCTATAGATTGGTTAGAGCCCGAGGTTGCAGATTTGGATACTCTCTCTATCCCAGTTATGACATTCACCAGGGCATGGGTTGATAGGCGAGTAAACAGATTGAAGAGTAGGTCAATTGCCTTGACTTACAATATGATGGGAGATCACCGAACGCCCACCACAGGAAGAAAGAAACAGATTACACGGGGTCCAGAGTACAGAAAGAAAGAAATAGTTCAGCCAGAACCTCCACGAGTCACAGTGGCAACACCCTTGGAGACACGTTCTCCAAGCATACAGGAGGTGTCTTTGTTTGCTGATCAGAGGATTGCAGTGAATCAGGTACCGGTAGTACAGGATGATATCCAGCCTCCACGGAGGGAGTCGATTGGCCAGAGCGCCAATGTACCTGTTAGGATCGATCAGCTTGATGATGAGGGGACTATTACTGACCCTCAGTTTCAGCAGGAGTTAGAGGAGGCCATGAACGATGGCGATGATGATGATATGGTGTCAGGTGATACACAGCCACTTGAGGACGACGAGCCTCGCCAGAATGATGAAGAAGTTGAACAGGTTAGGGAAGTCGAGGCACAGGAGCAGCAGCCCTTTGACATACAGTATGATGTGCCCGATTGGCTTAAGGATAGAATGAGAAGAAGCCCCAATGAGGAGCTTGATCCAGCAGTTGAGATGGAAGAGTTTTTAAACAGGATCAGTGCACCTCCACCGAAGAAGGCAAGGAAATTTTCGAAGATATCCACTGAGGAGGATGGCTCTCGTACTCTTCACGTAGCTGTCCCACGAGTTGAGTGTGACCGGAATGAAGCAGTTCCTGAAAATTATGTGGTCACGACTCTGGATTTGGGACGCCCTACTGGTGCTCAGATTGTTGAGGAGTGTGATAACTCCTTCCTTGCCCTCAAGGATAGGTTATTCAAGAAAGAAGGAAAATATAAGAAGCTTAAGCGAGAACACAAGGCCTTGATTGGATATGTTCAGCAGTTGTCTCGTTCTCGAGGGCAGGATGTACCAGTGATAGAGCCTCCAGCAGATATTCCTAGAGAGTCGATCAGCGGCTTAGTAGAGTTGGGGAGGATGGCATAGGAGGCAGATAAGTGGGTCACAGGAGTTCGTGTGGAGACAGAGAAATTTATGGAGGATCTATCTTTTGCTTTTCAGCAGGCCTCTACTATTTTGACACGGATGGATGCGGTGGATCATGCTTGGGGCGATGCCTCTATCTATCAGAGTAAGGTGATCCGGCGCCTTGAGGTGTTGAGGCATGTGCCATTGCAGTTGCTGATTGATGGAGGTGTCATTCAGGCGAATGACAGATATGACTTCTCTAGGTGGTATTCTTCGGCTATCACAGGGCGTGGTTTCTTCGATGCGGCACAGGCAGATTCAGCCAGAGTACATAAGGCTATGGCCAATATTATAGATGGAGTCCAGAATACCTTTGAGGCTATATTTGCTAGGCGGCTGAATCCAGATGAAGTTAATTTTGATAATTTGAGGGGTTTGCTGGTGCCTTTCTTCGCAGATGTTAAGACCTTTATCTGGGGGATGATTTGAGAATCTGCTACATTCTCCACTTTGATCAGTACATGGGTTCATGGCTGCTTGGAAAATCTTGTACAAGGCACGAGCATTCAGTCACGGTGTTAGAGTTCCAGTTAGATTGTGTTCCACCCATTTCGGTTCAGGAAGTTGAGGCTGTACTTGGCAGATTTGTTGAGTTGGCAGTCAGAGAGAAGGCAAGTGGGAACACACTACTGGACGAGGATCTTCTAGAAGACTGAATGTGGACATTTATTACATTTACTATTTTGGGAGTGAGTGGGAATCTTTGATTCATTTATTACCCCACTCCTATTAAAGCGATTTTAGGGTTAGAGTGAGGTGGCGCGATTAAGCCCTCTATTGATTGTAGCCCTAGCCGTCTTTTGGGACTTGTTCGGCTATAAAGGAGTCCCTCTCATTTGTAATTCATTAGGATTAGATCAGGCATTAGCATTGGAGCTAGAGATTGGAGAGATTGCATAGTAGAGTATAGTAGATCATTTTGTTAGTGTGGAAGAAAAAAAAAAGTTTTCCCTTTGAAAACTTTTGAGGAGATTGTTGTGTAACACTTTTTATGATAATTGATCTTTTCATTGATGATGGAATTCGTCTTGTCATAGATAGCTAGCAAGGTCTCTTCTTCCTTTCGAATCCAAGTAGCGTAATTTTCATGCAAGTAGCTTACTTTGGTGTGTGGTGTTTTATTGAGATAGCTTCGCTTGATTCCATACCACTAGTGGCTTGTTGATGACAAGTTCGCCTTGTGTGGTTGACTGGAGATTACTTTGTGTTTAACTTCAATTGTGATTTGTATGCTTATATGCGTCGTTGTGATGGTGTATGCATGTTAAGTCATAATTTGAACATCTTTTGCTACTTCCCTTGAAGATTGCACCGATTTTACTGAGGCTGTCCGACGTGAGGCTAGGTGAAATCTGGTTGAAGTCTATTGAAACGAAGCCCCACATATCCTGCATTTAGAATAGAATATTAGTTTCTTAGGCCTTATACCCTTTACTTTCCGCACATTTCTGATTAGTTTTAGGAAAAGAACCACACTACCAAATCATACACGTGAGAATTCCCCTTCAAACCCTACATTAGCTGCTAACTGTGAGAAATCTGAACAATTGCGTAAGTCCCCACGTACGAACACAGCATTACACATCAACCAAACTGGGTCTATTCGCACTTAAGGAACCTTGGACTTGAACGCACGAACTTTCTTGCAATCTTAGCGTGCGGAATACTTTGATCAAGAGAGAACGGAGTAGCCCCAAACTATTTTGTTCTTCGGCTGATTGGTGAGGTCACAAAAATCGCATCAACAAGCTGTAGAGGCACAAGACTTTTTTGAAAGAACTTATACGTTGTAGCTGAGTTTTCTCTAGTTTTGCAGATCTATCAACTACAACTAAACTAATCTATCCAATCTCCTCAAGAAAATCAGAGCATGAGGAAACGGAGCAAGGTTATGACTAACTGACGATAAACGTGTTTAGATTCTCTACTTGAAGGCAAGGTGGCGCAACTATCATCTCAATCTAAACCAGCTTATTGGGCACAAAACAGATTTAAGAATTTACCATGACAATCTTATGAAACCCTATGTGGCATAACACTTGATCATAACAGTAAAGACTCAATAAACGGCTTTTATCATCAAAATCTTTATGAAACCCTGTGTGGCATAACACTTGATCGTAATGACAAAAGAATTCACGAAACAGATTTATCTAAACTATGAGAAGATTTACCATGACAATCTTATGAAACCCTATGTGGCATAACACTTGATCAGCATAGTAAAGACTTCAATAAACGCTTTTATCATCACAATCTTACGAAACCCTGTGTGGCATAACGCTTAATCATAACGATAAAAGATTCACAAGACAGATTTATCTAAACTATGGAAGAATCCACCATTACAATCTCTTGAAACCCTATGTGGCATAACAATTAATTGCAGTAGCGAAGACACATGAACAAATACCAAAAGAGCAATATTGAGGGCAAGGTGATTAAATATAAAAGTTATTTACAATGAGCAAAAGCTCTTATTTATACATCAGGTGTAGGTAACCTAAATCTGTGAGTTCCTCTGAGTTCTTGCAATGCAGCTGCAGTCATAAGCCCTATTAAGTAAACTATCGATTAGCGTAGAAGTTACCATCAGTTTAACTGGTACAAATAACCTAATTGGACAATGTGCAAGCATGCACGTCCTTATTTAAAGCAAAGTTAACTGGCCACTACCTTCAGTTAACTGGAAACCCTAACCCTAACCCCTGTGTTGATAATTCTGAGGATGAGATAAGCATGTGTTAAGTCAACAAGTGGCCAGAAGGCTGAAGTCAATTAGCGCATCATGACTCAACCCTTGAAGGTGGCGGAGGTTCCAATTTGTGGATCTCCATATCAACTCGGTCTAACACTTTGACCAAGAACTCATCGATCTCTCTGTCATCTGGCACTTTGACGCTGTTCAAAACAACAGTCTGTTTCTTTAGTTCTCTGCCACTTTCTGTAATTGTGTGCATGCCATCTTTACAATCTTCAGTCGCCTTTTTGAAACTGGCTGCAATCACTGAAATATTCTCTAATTTAGGCGCCATAGGTTCACCTTCAAGGCTGTCACGAATCATCTTCTCGAACTCTGCTTGTACTCTGTCCAACTCAACATACGTGCCATCTTCGAGAAGATAATGACACAGAATCTGAACAACGAAACCACTGACAAGTGCGAGCACTCCAACTACATCATCCTTGAGTGAAAACAACTTGGAAGAAATCTTTTCACATATTTCTGTTCTGAGAAGGTGCTGCTCTTTCCAAGTAAAAACTTTATCTTGATCCTCGACCATCTCCAAGGCATCATATGCAACTGACAACTGAGATACAAGAACACGATCCTTTGCCAAACTCTCTGCAGCTGCAATCTCAAGTGACTGAACATACGGCGAACTTATATTGCATCACTTCTCAAGCCCGATACATATCGCAAAGAAGACGCAGATAGCAACTAAACTATCAATCGGTTGTCCAAAAGTCTGCCATGATTTGACTAAGCGATCGAATTTTTACGTTATTACCGGGTGTACTTTCGGGAAAACAGTGCTCTATTGGCAATTCCACATTAGACAAGATCGAAAATATCTTGGCGAAGTTGACTGACACCAGCCTTAAGTAAAACTTGTCTTCTCCAACCTTTGTGATCGCTCTCAAAGATTATTAAATTTGTAAATCACCGAAGTCCCGTCGTCTCTAGTGGTCCTGCCAAGATTTGCCTTAGTAAATGTAAAGTCACCCACTTCAACCTCATCTAAGCTTTTACCCTCTGGAGGAACTGCAACTTCGATAACAATTTCCGATTCTGGGGTCTTTTCAATATGCACTTGTTTCTTTATCTTCTTGTTTGACCTTTTCTGATAAGGCTCACCAAACTCAGATAAATCAAGATTGTATGACGGTTCACGCCTCTGTCTCCCTAAAGATTTCTCGAGCCAACAAGATTGAACAATATTTTCAATCCGAGGAGAGACTATCCCTGATGTATCAACCTGTGGTGGTTCAGGTGTCTCTGATCCTGCTTGAACTGGTGTCTCAGGCTCAGAATCTATATCAATAGGTTGCACGTGAGGTGAACTAGGAGGTGAAACATGAGGCTCAGCTTGAATAACTGTCTCTACCGGAACCTCAGGAACATTCTCAACCTGTTTGTGCTTCCTCTTACGAGTAGCTCTCTTCCCCGTGTTTCCACTGAGTTTAACCCCTTTCGGAGGTATTATAATGGCTTTGACTCTAGGTCTTGCCCTAGAAGTAGAAGGCAACGAAGAGAAATCCTTTGGCGGCTCTGCTACAGGAACTGACTTTCGCGTTCATTTGCTCTCCAAGAACAACTTGCTAGTCTTTATAACTGATCTGGAAACCTCTTCAATAGAAATACTCTCCTTGGCGAACCAATCAGGTGAGCGAAGTGGCTGCCGTGCAACTTGATCCTTAACATATGAATTGAGAAGAACTTCTCCATCATCATCCGACAAACCATCAACATCTTCTGACAGATAATCAGAGAGCTGTCCAACAGTAAGTCTACAATAGCGACGACGACGAACCTCGAACTCATCTTCACAGTTAGCCCAGAAATCTTCAAGTGCTGGCTTGTGTGCAATCCCTCGCTCTAACCGATCTGCATAATGACCGAGAGGATCATAGGAACGCCTCTCAATGTAAGGCTTAAGTTTGAACCTTTCTATCTCAGTAGACATCAACCTGGCATCTGTCGCCGCATTGCATGTGTAGATTCCCAATGTGAATGGAAAATTAGCAGCAGTCTTATGACGACTACGAAGAAAGAAGTGAACATGCTGCATTTGTCTGAGGAACTCCATGAAAATGAGCTTGTCTGACGGATATCTTGGCAACATCAGGGGCTCCCCAACATACCCATAAACACGAAGGTATGCGAAAGTAGGAAACTGTATGAACCAATCTGCCCAAGTTTCCATCGCTGATTTGGCCTCGGCTGAAATGCGAATGTGCATCTCGTCATCAAGATCTCTCACGGTTCTCATGAAAAAGTGATCATTAACTGCTCGGAAGTCCTGCTCGGATTGAGAGAACTCCAACTGAGAATAATACTCGTGAACACGCTGAACTCCGAGAGTACCATTGGTTTTAAGAAGTCTGTAACTACCTTGAAATGCAACCAAATACACCAAGTAGGATATCATATGAAACTCATGATATTTGAGAAAATTAGTAATTTGCTGATGTAAACAATCACTAATCAGCATAGCCCAGTCAAAACGCTCTGTACCATCAAGAATTCTGGTAATCAGGTAAAACATCCATGGACGAAAAGTACTAGCATCTGATTGACCGGTAACTCGGTTGAGTAAAGTTATCAAAACAGCAACTTCCTCTTTGAATTCTCCACGACCAACCTTCTTAGGCAAGTTAGTTTTCTGCACTGTCAACCATTTCTGAGCAACCTTTCTCTGTGAACGTTGTGGATCAGCATCCCATATCTTCTCACAAGCTTCAAGAACAACAGTGAAGTTATCTGAGCGAGGAGAAATGGCAAAACATTTCTCTGTCCTTTGGTTTGAGACTGAAAACAACCCTGCCATCTGCTGATCTGATTTGACGTGAAGACGAGTCATAATGCTTAATGCAAGCAAGAACGAACTCGAGATCAAAAGTAGTAATAGGAATAGAAGCCGCTGCCAGCAACCCTGAACGTTCAAGATTCTTCAACGAACTGCTGCTAACACCCTCCAAACTGCTCAAATTAACCACTGGATAAACATGATTCAGATCTGTATCTGAAGTTTTGACGAAATTATGTGTAAGGGCTGATTTCACCTTGTAATCAATAAGATTAAACTGCATTTTGAAAATGATGACTTTTGACTGTAAAGTCGAATATATTTGAAGAACTTTCTGAAAACCTCTGGACAAAGCTAAAAATAGCCTCTGACGAAAGAAATTTTGAAGTTTTTCTGGAACGATGGGTTTTGTGCACAACGAATTCTGAACAAACCCAGATAGCTGGATTCTTAAAAATGTGTTTCAAGCCACATGCAAAGAAATTCTGGAAAAAGCCGAGCTTGAGAATGAAGACTAGGGCCATTTTCTAAAAAATCTAAGACGTGGGTTTTGCTGTATATGCTGAAATATGCGAACCCAGATGATCAGATTCTGAATAAATGTTGAATTTCTTTGACATGCGAAGAAAGTACCTAAGGTGAGAAATAGAAGAAATAAGACAAAAGATAAAGTTTTGCTTGTCTGCTTCTGAAAAATCTGCAAATCTCTTCTCTGGAATTTGATAAAACCTGCATGCAAAGTGGAAATAAAGTCTAGAATCGCCTTCCTCTGAACAATCTGAACTCGTTGCTATGAAGAACGCTGAAATCGAACACCTGTAGCACCTTTAGCTTGCTGGTCGCTCAAGAAAAATATGAGCTTCAGAGCAAAAGATGATGCAATAATGGACGCCATGGCTGAAATATATAGAATTTCATCTTTGAAAATTCGCATAAGGTAAGGAATGTATGAAAAGTGCGCTTGGCTTCTAATTGGACCTCATCACAGTTAACTGAAACTCGAATATGCTAAATAAAGAGCCATGCATTAGGGTTTGCCCTTCAACACTTCAGTTAACCACTCTATACGAGTTTGACTTCAGTTAATCATCTTATCAAGTTCGCCATCCTTCACACTTGCTTTAGATTCACCAAATTTGACCTAAGGCGACCCTTTTGATAACTTCAGTTAGCAATGTTGATTGAGATGAGGAATTCGCCATCTTCATGCAATAAACAATCTAAAAATAGCGACCCTTTTGGAACTTCAGTTGGCCTTCAAGAATGCGCCAACTTCACATGCTTTAATCAATAAAATCTAAATATAGCAACCCTTTTAGAACTAAAGTTGCCATCTCCTTGAAAAGTGCGTAGCTTCATCAATTCATGCTTCACTATTCAAATCTAAATATGGCGACCCTTTTCATGACTGAAGTAAACAACTTCATGCACCATACTTCACTAAAATATGCTTCATCATTCAACTCGTCCCTCATGAACTTCAGTTGACACTTAATGAAGCGCCATCTTCACTAAAATCTTCACAATTTTGACTAAATTCGCCATGCATGTAAACTCCAGTTGACATTCACTGATAATCTTCAGTTAAGTAGACATGCAATCAAGTTAACTCAACATGCAAGATAGTTAACTGAACATGCAAACTAGTTAACTCGACATGCGAACTGAAAGATCACTCAACATGCCAATATACGAACTGAAGATGACAAACCAGAAATCGTTTAGTCCAACTGCAGTCAGAACTCCAGTTAAGGCATCCATTCAACTCTCTTTCGAAAATTCAACTTTGAACTCTCAAGCGAATTCCAGACTTAGCCAAATTTTATGAAAATTTAAGCTAAAACCTCTGCTGGGACCTCTGTTCATCCTCTGACATTGGTTGACTGACCTCTCCAATTGACTGGCTGACAGGTGCATCATAGAGCTAAGCAAAAATTGATCAAAAGATATCTGGAGACTGCACGTCATAATACTGACATCTGAAGGCTCAAAAATCCAAGCGCCTTTTTTTAAAAGCTGCACTTTTCTCAGACTTAGTCAAATTTTGACTTCTGTATTTCGAACGAAGGGAAAAACAAATCCTTCATAACTTTCATTTTATCAACTTCGGAATTTGGAACTCGGGTTCACTGCGTAGGCGACGTGATTTTGCATAACAAGCTAAAGGGCATTTCCCAAGAAAACGTCGAGGGGTGAAAACAAGGGTGCCTTTTGAAAAGGCTGCTCTTTTCACTCCGACTTAGCCATTTCTGGAAACGACAAAAATAATATAAAAACTCCGACGCAAGCTGCGATACATCTTCGATCTAGCGGAGGCAGACAACGGAAAGCTGAACGTAACACGAACACATTGAATATCTGAAATCATCAGAAAGAAAGCATTAAAGGCCTGAAAAGCTTAGGCGCCTTTCTCAAAATGTGCTCTTTTGCTTTTTCCTCTGACATTTTGACTAAGATTTGACCCCACGTTTGACCTCAGGTTCAAGCACTTCAGCAACTCAGATTCACCCATTGACGGATGCGTCGCGAAGTTCGAACAAATGTGAGATAAACATCTTAGGTGGCATTTAGCCAAAAACCTACATTTGGCACCTCAAAAAGATGGGCGCCTTTTTGAAAAGCTGCGCTTTTCACCAGTGTGTCAATTCTCGCTTTCGCCTCGTTTTGCGCTGTATCTTCCGTAACTCGAACAAAATAGGTCTGTTTGATAAACTTGATAGCTCACTGCGAAGCTGACGTGATGTCGGACAAATGTTTGCTGGAGGTGACAAACCCTAAAAATAGGATCTGAGCCCCTAAAAGATAGGGCGCCTACTTGAAAAAGTGCTCCCTTCTCCAGAGAAAATTTTGACGATTTCCGTTCAAATTTTCACTTTTCTTAAATCTCTTCGGTAACAAACTGACATGACACTGACACCAACTCCATATTTGAAAAGCCCAAAAACGACCTTCTAACATCACTTTTGTAGAAACCCTAGTTTCCCCTATTCTCCGGATCTGATTGTTTTTCTGATTTTTTTGAAGTATTTTGGTTTTTTTGCTTGTTTTGAGTTTTTGAGCAATAAATGAAGATTTGCGATTTTGCATATAATTGAAATAAATTCAATAAAAATTAAAAGACTCGGGAAATGATGGAAAATGGATGCCAGTATATTTATTTTGATCCTCTAAAATGATTACAAAAATACCCAGTTGCATGCAAGCAAATAACAATGAAATTTTATTAAGAACCTGGCAATCTGGCTGCATTAAATGAACTGCTGTAACTGGTACGGCTGAGATGATAATTTATTTCCTCTTTCCGTCTGGTGCTCCAGATAAGATCTCCCAGCTTAGGCGCCTCCAGAAAAGATGCAATATGGCCTTAAGGAAAGGCGTTTTCTCCAGAAACAAAGGACGGCTCCCTTCTAGATGGTACGGCCAGAATACTGAAAGGTACGGCCTGGTACAGGTACGGCCAGATCAGAAACAACAATTAATGATTGTACGGCTTCTTCACAAATCTCCAGATCTCCAGTATAAGTGCGCCTAGATGAATGAAAGTCTTCTGAATGCAAACTCTTCAGAAAACCCTGAATATGAATATCTCTGATGTTCTGTGATTCCTCCTGTATGAAGAAATCTCTCAGCTGCAATAGATCAGGTGTTATTTCACACCCTCTGAACTGCTTCCAGTGGAGATGGCTCGTTCCCCAAGGAATTCGAACTTGAAACCCTAAAGTCTCTTGCTCAGATCAAAGTTGATCAGTTTCAATTCTCAATAATCACATAATGGCACAAAACCCAATGCAAAACCCTTTATCTCTTGAAAAGTGCGATTTCCACAAAGATAGGGTTTCATTAAAATATTTCGAACTTTTCCTTTTAATTATTCAATAGTCTCAGCTCAAATATTTTATAATAAATTAATTGCCAAATTGGCCCCTTTCCTGATGATGGGCGACCCCTCAATAAAATCACTTAAGTTATAATTTAATATTATAACTTTATATTATAATCATCAAATAATTAATATTTAATTAATATAATTAAATATTAATATCTCCCTCGTTACTCATCCGATGACTGATCCGTCTGAAGCTGACGAACACTGAAGTGATTCTGAACGCTGCCAAAGCCATACTGCTAAAAATAGTAGGGGTCCCACGCTGCCTGCCAGGAACTGCTAAAAATAGCAACTTCTGCAAGAAGTCTCCGATCGAGCCTAAACAAAAGCCTACTGATCAAACTTCGCCAATTGAAGCTGAGCCAAGCTCCCAAAATGACCCTCTATCCAGTCCATTAGCCTACGAGGGTCGTATGATAGGCCAATCCTGTGCTCCGAGAGATGTCACTGAGAAGGGGACATGACAACTTTAACAAGGTTAAGACTCAATTAAGCAAAATTGCCTTAGTGAAGCAAAAATTTTGGTTTTGGGTACAACAAATTACCATCTGACGTAAATGACGCCTAATAAAATGAAAAGACAGCCATTCTAATTTCATCTTGGTTAGAAGAAATATCCTTCAATAAACTTATTTCTATTTTGAATTAAGGTTTAAATAAAAAGTGTCTTGTACCTTTATACCATCCTTGAGCCAAATAATACTAGAGTTTTACATAATTTTTCCAGAATCATTTGTTCTGTATATTATGATTGTGGAAGCCTGATTGTTCTGTATATTATGATTGTGGAAGCCTGATAAACATATAATATTGTAATATGTTGAACATTTGACATGACCTAAATATCAAAAAATTTAGTAAGAGAAAATATTCTATGGAGGATGGGATGCCAAATTTAATCTCAAGAAAAAATGCCAATGAAATTTGACCAATGGAGAAAACATTTGATGTGCTAACTAACATAATGATTATATAAATATTTAAGCAGTTGAAAAGGCACTTTATTGATAAAGAAAATGAAAAAGGTTCAATCAGATTTGAAAGGGATGTGTGTCAATATCTTGCAGGTTAAAGGTGCAACACCTTATCCCAACATGCTGGTTGTTGTTGCCCTTCTTTCTGGAAACAAGGGAACATTTCATAATACACCAGTGTGGTTCAGATCTCTCTCTCTCTCTCTCTTTACCTCTGAAGTCTAACTAGATTGGCTGGTGAATCTTTATTGGAATAAAAGATGGGTCCTGATGGACAAAAGAAATGTGGGGTAACCTTCTGAAAGTACTATTAAAAGTAAAGGAAGGAGACATTCTTAAAGATCAGAAGAAATTTGTTTATAATTTTGCTTTAAAACAATTTTTCTCTAAGTCTCTCAAATGGAGGTACAGGGGATGGGGGCACATGTTTCTGGGAAAGCGAGGGAATGGCAGTCTTTATGTGTGTTATAATATTTCAATTTTATAATTTAACTTCTAAATAACATTAAACATTCTCAATAGTTGAAATCCAAATGACAATAACATCTATGACATTGAACACTGAAAAAAAACATTTATTTCTCTTCCTCTCATTGCTCATCTTGATGATGGATCACTGATGTGAACCATAATGTTGATGTGAAAAAACACACACAATTTATTCCAAAAGTACACTAAACATCGTCGACTCTGGGAATATCATGTCTTCCAAGGAACTTTCAATTTGGACCATTGAATTTTGAAATTCAGAATTGAGTGGAACATTTAAACATGAATATGAAGTTGTACATACAAATATCTGATTGTCATATTAACAATGATAATGAGAATAACAATGTTGTATATTTTTTCAATTTTTTTTAAAATATATTATTTGTAAAACAAGGGTTTTGACATGGCCAATACACCGTCAACAAATGAGGTATGTTTCTTGATGTCTCAAGAACATAGAGAAGTTCCCAAGCACCCCCCAAAGTAGGGAACATCTGGGTGATGCCAAATTAGTAATTACAAAAATCTGAATATCTTCAAGCGTGAGAATGTAATTTCAGAAAAGGGATGTGGTTCCATAGTGTTACCACATCCTAGAAATATGCGAGATGTTTTGGATGGCCTTAGAGGACAGGGGATGCATCCCCATGATACATTGCTTTATAATTTGGTGAAGATGTGATACATTGAGGATCCTCATAGCTATACTTGGTAGTTGCTAGCAAGTACTGATATCATGTAATTATTTTTGTACTTGGTGGATTGTAATGTCCCTTCTATGGGTTTCCTTCAAATTTGTTTTTAGTCCTCTAAATCAAGATATCCCAGCAGCTTAGAAGCAACAATAACCTTAAGCATACTTCAATTTATAGAGAAAGATGATCATGTATGCCAAGGACTGATATTTTGATAGTGAGAACATAAAAGGTTATGAATCACTAAAGAGCATTCCAAATTTTTCCTCCTAAAACCTGTATATCCCTCCCCTCTCACTTCTCATTACCTTTTATAGCTCAATATTAAGATGAAGTGGTACATCCCTTTGGAAAGAGATGTCTATGAAAAAAGACATCCTCTTTAGTAACCATTTCACTAATCACAACCTCCCCCCTGTGAAGTAGTTGCTGACTTAACTAATCATTGATGGCTTTAATCATGAACCCATAGCATACCAACATTGACTAGGGTTAAATAATTTAAATCCTTTGAAAGTATTCTTGTGTTGGAGATTGTAAGAGACCTAGTGTCTCTCAACCCCAACCACTGACGAAAATGCAAGTTTTGTTAGTGTTTTGATATTTTGTGGTTTTTTGTGCAATAAGGGTTTTTGCAATTTTTGAAAGAAATGCTTGAAAAATATATAATAAATTCAAGATTGCAATTCTGAAGTAAATCAACTCTTAAACTGATGCCAAATGACTATATTTATCTTGCAGATTGATTACAATAATGGCTCTATGGTCTACAAGTAAAAAAGCAAACATGCATGGTAAAAAGCAGCTGATTTATGAATAAAAAAACCTGGTTTTTATTTGCAGCAAAGCGCATAACTGAGAGAAAATCAGAATAGCATCAAATACTTCAATCTCCTCAGCAAAATTGATGCCTAACACCTCTGCAGGTAGAAGCGACCAAGTTTGAGTGGATGGAAGCTAAAAAAGCAAGGCGTTTCTCTCTTGCATTCACATGCCTAGAAGTTGATGTAGTACGGCCATGGCAGCAACAAGGATGCCGTACGGCTGAAAGAAGAAAGGCCTGAGATCTGGCTAATGAGGATAGAAATTGATCTCCCTTGAATAAATAAATTCTTCTTCAAACCCTTACTTATTTTCCCCTGTAAGCACGAATGTAACTTCTGAACAAAGCTACTTTGTTAGCAAGCTTCAGTTGATCTTTCACAACCTCAGTATGCTTGATTCTGAAGAGTTGACGTTCTCCAAAACCTGATTGCAGAAACCCTTGTTTCTCCAACTCCAAAATGTTCTTAGAGAAAAAGACAAATTAGAATAATCAACATAATGAGTTCTATTTGCCTTGAGGAAATATATAACTTCTCTTCATTAAGTCGACGACCCCCTTCCAAAAAAGCAATTAAATGAGCAATTAAAATATCATTAAATCGCCATTTAATGACTTAGGCATATTAATTAAATAATGGCGTCCCTTTTCTTAAATGAGTATTATAATACTCATTTAATATTAATTTATCCCTTATTATAAAGTATTTAATGATACTTTATAATTTGCCATTAAGTAATTATATTTAATTTTTTTCATTAAAGTGACTTTATATTATAAAGTCAGATTAATAAACTTTTAATAATGATCAAATGCCTTAATAATTACTGTTTGCTCATCAGATCATCAAACCGGGTCAAAGTTGAGCTGACCAACTAAATCAGGTGCCCTGCCAGAAATAGTAACCCTGATGACCCGAGTTACTATAAATAGTAAGTGCCTAAATAACACTTTGTAAGCTTCTGCAAAGGCCCAAACCTGAATCAAATTGTGGAGTAATGTCCCCAAACACTAGATAACTGCAATGGAAGACCCTCTAATCACAACTGTCAGCCTACGAGGGTCAAAATGATAGACTAACCCTTACGACTTTGATGCTCACAAAAATGGGGACATTACAGAGATAGACTATGAATGGAAATGATTTCCTAATCGAAGCCCGATAATATCAAATACCATCGTAGCACTGTATTCTAATATCAATTAGCATTTTTAATAGTAACATTCCAGTATCCAACGCATAACAACCAATGATGTCCCTCCATAATCGTTACTGGTTAGCCATGATAATCAAACGATCATATACGTGAATGATCATAGACTAAGTACGGTGAAAACTTGTAAAACAACATCAGGTAGCACATACTCTGTTGTACCCCAAAATTAAAATTTTTGTTACACTTAGACATTTTGAAGAAATGAGTTAAAGTCTTGTTAAATTAGTCAATAAAGTCAAAATTTGGGTGTGCAGGTCTTGCATGAGGGGTTAAAACGCAAAATTTTCAAAATCTGACGATCTGGGTCTGCTAAGAGCAACTTAATCAACAAAACCCAGATCTCAGTTTTTTCATCCCTACTTTTTAGGAAAACTGCTATTTTTAGAAATTTTCTAAACTTAGTAACGTTTTATGGGTTTTTCTGAGTTTCTTTGGAAATAGATACTGACAAAACTTTCTAAAAATAGAAAGTTGGTCTGTCAGGGTTCAAACTAATTTTGATTGGCTCAAAATATGTCCATATCAGGCTGGTGCAGTCAGAATCTCAAAAAGATTAGTTTTTCCCTACTGGGTCTATTCTGCTTTTTCAAAAGCACATTAGGAGCTTCGAGGTCATCAATGGAGGTCAGTCGGCTGCTAGGTGTCAGATTCAACATTCAGAACATTCAATAGAAGGTGAAATGATGAACATGCACGAAGAACGAGGAAGAAAATGAAAAATGATGAAAATTTTCTAACACTGCCAGACTTGGGCGCCCCAGGTGAAGAAGGGCGCCCATCTTTTTAGGGTACTAGATGATAAAATCAGGGTTTACTCTTCCAACCGAACTTGCTCAGTTCTTTGCCAGCTCCGCGACGAATTCAACGGTGCAGCCATCAAATGATCCAGTCATTTGGAATTCGAGGCTGAATAGGGAGGTTCCAAACTGAAGTCAGAATGAAGAGAAGTGAAGATTATCAAAATTTGACTAAGTCTGGTGACTTTGGGCGCCCCTGGTGAAGAAGGGCGCCCAACTTTTTAAGGCATCCAAATTAGCAGTTAGGGTTTGTGAAGGTGCTCGATCTCTTCAGTATTCAGCTAGCTTCGTGATGCCTGTCTTCGTCAGATCTTTCAATTGGTCATTCTCTGGAAAATTCAGATCGAAGTCAAGGATACAAAATGAGGGTTTCAAACTTGAAGTTGAAAAAATAGACAAAATGGCTAAGTCTGGAAGGTTTGGGCGCCCCAGGAGAGAAAAGGCGCCCAAGTTTTCAAAGGCTCAAACAGATGAATTCATAGATGAGGCTTTAATGTGATCTCTTCACAGTTGATCCAACTCTCCAACGAGATATCCAACACGTCAATCGGAGGTCGCAATCGCCGGATATGAAGCATCAAACAGAGGATTTGACGAGGGCTAAGAACCAAGATTCAGAAGCAAACGAGAGAAAGTGAAAAATAAACTAAGTCTGGTGAACATGGGCGCCCCAGCCAAGATAGGCGCCCAAGCTTTTGAGGGACTAAAATTCACTTTTTGACAGAGTTCATCCCAGAAGACCCCTCCTCATATCTCGTCAGCTTCGTGATGAGCATAATAGGCAATCAATCCGATGCCCGGAGCACCAAATTCAATGAGATCATCCGTAGAAGAGGTGTCAATGAAAAAATTTGAAGATCATAAAAATGGCTCTGGATAAAATGGGCACCCTTGGAAGGAAAAGGCTCCCATGAAATCGAAGGCCAAGATGAAGTTTTTAGCTAGAGACGCCTCCAGAACAATCTTCTCAGAATCAGCCAGGCTCCACGATGAATCTTTTAGCTCGCCTATCAGATCAATCTGCAAACCGGAATCGAAGGCGAACTAGGGGGTCAAAATGACAGAAAGTTGAAAATACCAAAAAATTGACTAACACTGCTTAAAGTGGGTGCCCCTGGTGAAGAAGGGCGCCCATCTTCTCATGCCTTAGAAATTTTTTCAAGATTTTCAAGAAGTTTCAAAATTGCAAGTGAAGGAAGGCGTCCAAGTTCAATGAAGCTGAGATTTTAGGGTTTTGGAAATAAAAGCAAAAGAAAGCAAAGTGAAAACAGAACCCTAAGTCTATTTAACATCTTCCTTTCATGTAATTTTCATTATTTTTGCAGGAAAAATCAGAGGAGAAAGTTGGAGCAGCAAGTTTGAAGAATTTTTATGATCCAAGAATTCATGTTTGCTGGTTTTTCGTCAAAATTTTTAGACCAGCAACTTAAACCCTTGCTTTTTCATCCAGAAGATCGAGTTTTTCAAAGAGAAGACCAAGGTTTTCTATTTTTCAGTCATCTGGGTCTTTTCACCTTAATCTTCTGAAGAAATTTTCAAGAACTTCATCAAGTTGCAGCAGCTGCTTTTATTTTGCATGTCAGTGAAATCCTCAGTGCATTCAGTTTTCAACCATCTGGGTCCGCTCAAATCAGTCTTCTGAAGAAAACCCATATCACAACTTTTTTTAAGAAAGTTTCAAATTCTAGGGTTGGCTGCTTTTTCGATCAGCCATCAGGGTTTTGCAAATCTAATCAAATGGGTCCGTTTCTAATCATATTCTGAACAAAACCCAGGTGCCAGCTTTTTCGGGAAAAATTGAAGAAATTAGGGATTGTTGCTTTTTCAGTTGAAATTCAAAATTTCCAAAAATTGACGATCTGGGTTGTCTTGCAACGAAATTCTGAGCAAAACCCATATCTCAGAATAATTTTCAAAAATTTTGTCCGTTGGAGCAAGAAAATCAGCATTCTAAAAATAGAAATTGCTCAAAACTTGTCAGAACCAAGGCAAGTTTACAGTCGTTCTTCAAGTTTTCCGAAATAGAGTACATTCCTAATGTTTTCAAGACTGAATCAGCTCTTTATCATGATTACATCAAAACCACTGAGACAGACTTGCATCATATCAAGCCGGTGTTTGATTTACACGCTTTGGAGAGCGCAGGCAACACCTCAATCAAGAACCTGAGACATTCTAGACTCCTCGCACCAGTGTCAATTCCTATAGTAGTTCAGAGTCTTGAGTTCGTAATCGCTTGCATTAAGCATTACAACCCGACTACTAGGAAGATTCAATCAGCAGATGGCAGATTGATTTGCAGTCTAAAGTCTGATATGATCGAAAAGTGTTTTTCCATTCCCCCATGGCCTGAAAGTGTTACTATCTCAAAGGGTGAGTGTGAAAGGATATGGGAGATGCATAAAGACAAATACAGTAAGAAGATTGCACAGAGATGGATGAAAGAAAAGCATAAGACTCTGCCAAAGAATGTTGGGCGAGGAGAGTTTAAGGACGAGATTGCCATCATTATCACGTTGCTCAACAGGGTAACTGGCTCAGACGATGCCACCAAGTTTCAGCCTTGGATGTTTTACGCCATACCCAACATCATGAAGAAAACCGAGTTGTATGATTGGCCTACCTTGATTAATGACTACCTACATCAGCAGATAACAAAATACTTCCAATTTCATGTATTCCACATGGTGTCGTACCTAGTCTACCTGGTGGCCTATCAAGGTCAATTCAGAGGGTTGAACACCGAGGGATCATTGAGTGTACAACATATATATAACTACTATCCCTAGTTGGAGTTCATGAAGTCATTGCATCACTACAAGAGAGTGAACGAGGCTTTTTTGATGTACACTGTGCGGGACCTGGACAAAGAGTTGCATGTCCGTATATCTTCAGTTGCCAGGGCAGCGATGGCGGAGTGGGCGGATTGGTTTATACAGTTTCCCACTTTCACCTATCTCAGGGTCTATGGCTATTCAGGTGCCCCACTCATGTTACCAAGGTATCCGTCAGATGAGGTCATCTTCATGGAGTTCTTGAGGCAGGTCCATGATGTTCACACAGTCTTGAGGAACAGAAGGAAACCGTCCCTCCATTTTCCATTAGGGTTGGGAATTTATACATGCAGGATTGCTGCAGATGCCAAGACGATGAGAGATGAGTTAGATGAACTCGGCCTCAAGCCTTACAGCGAGAGACGATCATTTGATCCTCATGGTGTTTATGTTGGCCGACTTGAGAAGAACTATGATCATATATCTGCCCTTGAAGATTTTTGGGCTAATTGTGCATATGAGTTCGAGGTGTGGAGACGTAGTTACAACAGGCTCACTCTCCACCAGATGGAATGCTTAAATGAAGATATAGAAGGGTTATCAGATGATGATGAGGATGTGCTTCTCCCGATGTATACTCAAAAGCAAATTGAAGATCAGCCCCTTCCACAAGTTAACTGGGCTAATAAAGAGTCACTCTCAGTTGAAGACAGGACAAGAAAAGTCCTTGAGCACAGCAAGGTTTTCCTAATCCTTAAGAGAAAAAACTCCATTCCAGTAGTAGAGCCGCCAAGGACAATTCCCTCTTCTTCTAGAGCACAGTCAAAAGGGAAGGGTAAAAGTCAGTCTCAAGAAGGCGTCAAAGGTAGTAGATCAAATAAAAATGTAAGAAGAAGGTTAGACTTCTCAGTCATAGTCATACAGGAGCAGCCTATAGTTGATTCAGAAGCTCCTCCTGACGAGCCCGTACCTCAGAAAGAAGCAGAGGAGCCGCCTTCAACACATGTTTCTGTACCTTTGACAGGTTCTTTACCGTGTATTGGCTTGAGAACTCCTTAGGAAGGGTTAGGAGAAGGCCTTCATATCAGGTGAGTGTTGATGATCTCGATAATGTCTATCAAGAATCTCCTAAAAAGAAAGAAAAGAAGCAAGTCCACTTTGATAGGAATCCTGATAACGAGATAGTCATGGAGACTGCATTGCCCCCAAAAGACAAGAACAGGGATGAGGTGAATATGGATGATTTCGTCATGGTCAAGGCTAATCTTGGTAGAAATACCAGACATGCGGATTTGAGTCTTTTCAGAGTTGTGTCCGAAAACTTTCAGGAAAGAGTGCTTAAGGATGGAGAAGACAAGGCAGCCCTCAAGGCTGAAAATCAGCAGCTTAGGCTTTTCATTTCTAACCTTGTCCATGGTTCTTCACAGGCAACCCAGTTGCTGCCCCAGATTTTAGAGACACCAGCTGATCATCATTAGTTGAGACAGTTGGTCATATGTGGGAAAGAAGCTCAGGAGTGGATCGAGAGCTTCATTATCAGAGGAAGGGAGATCTTGGCATGGATGTTCTAGTTAAGAGAAAACGCTCATGAACTACGTCAAGGTATTCAAGGGTTTGAACAAACTTTGGCTGAGGTAAGACCAAGGCATGAGATCATCATTGCTGATTTAGACACAGCCTATGGTTCAATACTTTCAAAAGAACACAAAAGACAAATCCTTGCTTGGAGAGAGCGTCATGTTTACAAAGTTAAAACCTATGAAAGGATATCCGAAGAATTCATCGTCTATAGACAAAGGGTGATTGAAGCTCTTCTTTTCATCAGTGAGTTCATCACAGAGATTCCTTCTCAGTACAGTCTTGAAGATGGTTCCTACGTCGGGCTTGATGAAGTGCAGGATCAATTCCAGAGTGTTGTTCGCAGTTGCAATCCAGTTGGCGGAAGGATAGGTCATATTTCGATGATGTCAGCAAAGTTTGATAAAGCGGCCAATGAGGTCGAAGATTTCCTGAGATCTATTGCAGATGCTGAAGATATTCTAGAAAAGCGGTGTTTTGCTATTGAGGGCATAGATGCACTGAACCGGGACATGGTTTCTAATTTTCTAGCGGATGTGATCGAGCTTTAAAGCAACTTTCTTCTAGAAGCTTTCTTTCCCGCTTTCTTTCTATTCTTGGAATGATTCTTATCCATTCTTTGAGAAGAGAAAGAAGATAAAATGTAATAGTTGGCGTTTCCCGCTTTTTTCTGCTTTCTAGGGTTTTAGATGTTATCTTCTTTCTAGAATTAGTAATAAAGCTTGCTTGCTGAGCAAGCCCTAGATGGTGAAAGCAAGGAGATTTTAGGGTTCCCTACTCCTCTGCTTCTCTATAAATAAGAGCCTTTGCTCATTAGTTTCTTTAACCGTGCTAGTGAGAACAAAACGCTGAGCCTATTGTGCCTTCTATTTGTTACTCAAGTATTGTTCAATTGTGTTGTGATAGCTAATTGTTGAGCCTCTTTAGCCAACAAGGAGTTAGTGTGATTACTGTTTCTATTGTGTAAGAGCAAGATTGCAAGCCTCTTTAGCTGCAATTTTCTTGTTCAAGGCATGTTAGAAGTGAGTTTTGTTCTAGAAATTTGAGTAATAAAATCATGAGCCTCCTTTGCCTTGGTCCAAAATCTCACATTTCCGTTATTTATGTTCTACTTTTATGATCTTGATTTCAACTTGCATTGAAGTGTGTAGATGTTTGTTGGGAGAGAGTTTATTGAAGTATTTTGTCAGAAAATCTACCTTGTTCATTTCTAGTTTCTCTTGCTCTGCTTATTACTTGAGAAGTTAGAAACGTCTTTAGTCTAAGTTAGTCGTAGGTGAACTTCTTAAATCAGAAAACCTCACTTGCGGTGTTTGTGTTTAATAAACCTTGTGCTCTAAGCTGATCAAAAAGATAGGCAACTTAGTTTTAGTTTACTTTCTTTCAAACACCATCAGCAAGAGGGAGCTTCCCCTCCTAATTTGAAGAGCAATTTATCTGTGGATAGCTGTCCGTTTCCAATACGCATACCAGAGGTGCGAATTTAAACGCCAACTTACTCTATGCTATCTCCTTCAATTGCACCACATATTAACGCCAAACTGATAAGTGCCGATATACATACTTAATATTTGGTTGTTGATATTAATCAATATCGATGGGAAATATTATAATCAACTTGTCCGTCTTTTTATATCTCAAACTAAGTTACCTATTCGCCCCTCTAAGCCTCTGGATATGATACGATTCGTATCGGATTCAAAATTCGGATTCGATATGATTCAAATTCGCATAGGGTACGAAATTCCGCTTGCAGATATGCCATGGATATGAATCGCCTCTGTGGATTCGTCCAGGATACGCCCAGCAGAATCCTACGCGAATCCGACGCGAATCTAGACATCAAAATGCCCAGGCCGTGGAAAAGTGCCTTTTTTTTGCAATTTTAAATTACTTTTTTGACTAAAAGTTGACTTCTAAATAATAAAATATTCGTTCCAACCGTAATATTTGCCTTCAAACACATCAAATAGGTAAAAACACTCTTATTTCTGTTGGATCTTGATGTTATAGGTCCTTGATTCAATACTAAAAACTATAATGTTTTTCAATTGGAGTGTTTGCACCATTTCCCCGGACTCAGAGTTTCCAAAAATCTTGCCCCTACCCCAGGCCAAGGAAGTCTTGGTAAGCCCAGCAGATCTGATTTAAGAGTTGTGGTGCTTAACTAAAAAATAAGTGAAAATAAAGAAGAAATCTCAGTCTGGCTTAATTAATGTTTAGAATCGACATATCTGTATTACAGCACACTCACAACATAAAAAATTAAAAATATGATTTGCAGCATGGAGAATTTTGTTTTGGTTCTTTTGTTCTTCCTAGGTGATTTCGGTTGAGTTTTTCTTGACTTAATTTATCGAGTTATTCTAGTTTGTTCTGATTTTTTTGCCTAGTCAAGAATCCAAGGCAAAAATAGGCCTGTTAGGTCCACATCTCAAAACTATGGTTTGTAAATCATAGTAAGTTCCACAACATTCATAATCTAATTCCTATATTGTATCCCTTAGCTGCGACTGTGCAAAGATCTCCTCTTATGCCCTGTGGTCTTGAAGATTCGCTTTCTTTCACTGCTGATATTACATGTGTGAAGCTTTTAGCTTGCTGCATAAAATATAGTCATAGCCTTTTCAGCATGTTTTGTAATAATTGTTCTATCCAAAGAGGATCTTTTTTGTAAATTAATTATGAAGTCATCTGCAGAGTTTTGTTTTTCATGAATTAATTATGTAGTCTTCTGCAGTTGGCTTTAGCACTATTAAATAGTAATATTTTAATATTTGACTATGAAAGTGGTGATGTATTTTTGTTATGTTATTAGACTATTAATATGGTGGTGTATTTTGAACTTAATTACTGCTGCAAATATGTATATATCTCTGATTTTTATATTTTTTTGTATTACCGTACCCAAAACGTACCCAACCCCCAAAAAATTTCTGATCGAATTCCATACCAGATTCGCGTACCCGTAGCCGAATCCAAAAAACGAATTGGTAACTTGGATCTCAAACATGTCTTTCTGCAATAGGTTTGAATCCTTCATACATCGGTAGACAATGCAAGGTGGCCGATACCATGCTTGAGTTGGCTTCTTATATCGCCGTATAATTAACATCGTTGCCACTTCTCCCTAAAATGGAAAACGGATCCTCATTGATAATACACGATAATGGTAAATGTAATGTCCCTTATATAATTTATATTTGACAATTATAATGTTACTTATGTTTGTGTTGTATATTAACTTTATATATTTTAATATTTATTATATTATTTAAATTTTCAATATTTAAAGTTTTAATCTCATAATGATCATAATATTTAAATTATTAATATCTATATTTTAATATTTATAACTATAATAATTATAATTATAATGTTGTCTTCGACAATTATAATTATGATGATATCAATTGGTTAATATTTTTAAATATGCTTTCGTTATCTCATGGTCATGTTTTGGGAACATGACAGTCCTCTCTGCCCAATTTTGCTTGTCCTCAAGCAAATTAGGTTTTGGGGAATCCAACATCTTAGTCCCTAATTGGGAATACCCTAAGTTTGCTTTCAATCCTTAATCCGAATAACAAGAGGGTTGGATAATATCTTGGTTAGTAGAATATAATCATTTATAGTAGTTTCCCATAACTAGTTATTAATAAACTCATGGCCAAGTATTAGATTAGTCAACGTACTCTAACATCCTTGGAGGGTTCAACCATAAGAGTATAGGAAGCATGATTTAATGGGGAGCCTAGGATCCATCATGGCAACTCTTTCCCTTTATCTTATGATTTAGCCTCTAGGGTTTGCTTAGTCCCCTCCCCTATTATAGAACGCATTGGTTCTCCTTTATAGGACACATTGGTCCCCTATTATAGAACACTATGTCTTCCATTCTAGGACGCAATGTCCTCCCTTATAGGTCGCAATGACCTCCATTATAGGACACAATGTCCTCCATTATAGGTCGCAATGACCTCCATTATAGATATCAATGACCTTAATTATCGGTCGCAATGACCTTAATTATCAGTCACAATGACTGCCATTATAGGACGCAATGTCCTCCATTATAGGTTGCAATGACTTCCATTATAGGACGTAATGTCCTCCATTATAGGTCACAATGACCTCCATTATTGGTCGCAATGAATGCCATTATCAGTCGCAATGACCTCCATTATCGGTTGCAATGACCACCATTATCGGTCGCAATGACCGCCATTATAGGTCACTTGGTGTCTCAACTCCTCTAGACCCAAAGGTAGTACCCTCGAATACCCGAGAGGCAAGTACTCCCTTGGCCCAAGTGGGCTCATCTTTTCCCCTCTTGGGTGGCGTATCTAGAAGAGTACTTCATTGTCTTGGTGGCTCAACTCCTCTAGACCCAAAGGTCCCTCAGATACCCCAAAGGCAAGTACCCCCTTGGCCCAAGTGGGCTCATCTTGTCCCCTCCTGGGTGGCGTATCTAGAAGAGGTCTTCGTTGCTATCTTCCTTTGCAATACTCCTGTAAGGTCCTTTTGACTGCATTGGTGCCTGGTTGCCATACATTTCTTTTTCCCACTTGTCATAGGTTGCTGCTTCTTCAAATGCTTGCAAATGTTTCGAAATTCAGATTATTGTGTAGGACCGTGAGGAGTCTTCGAAGTCTTGTAGCCTCTTGTTTGACCTTTCTTCCACAAGATTGCAAGATTATGCTCTGATACCACTTGTAATGTCCCTTCTATGGGTTTTCTTCAAATTTTTTTTAGTCTTCTAAATCAAGATATCCCAGCAGCTTAGAAGCAACAATAAACCTTAAGCATTCTTCAATTTATAGAGAAAGATGATCATGTATGCCAAGGATTGATATTTTGATAGTGAGAACATACAAGGTTATGAATCACTAAAGAGCATTCCAAATTTTTCCTCCTAAAACCTGTATATCCCTCTCCTCTCACTTCTCATTACCTTTTATATATCAATATTAAGATGAAGTGGTACATCCCTCTAAAAAGAGATGTCTATTAAAAAAGACATCCTCTTCAGTAACCATTTCACTAATCACAGCCTCCCCCTTGTTAAGTAGTTGCTGACTTAACTAATCATTGATGGCTTTAATCATGAACCCATAACATACCAACATCGACTAGGGTTAAATAATTTAAATCCCTTGAAAGTATTCTTGCGTTGGAGACAAACTATGAATGGAAATGATTTCCTAATAGAAGCCTGATCATATCGAATACCATCGTAGCACTATATTCCAATATTGATTAGCATTTTTAATAGTAACATTCTAGTATCCAACACATAACACCCATTGATGTTTCTCCATAATTGTTACTGGTTAGCCATGATAATCAAATGATCATATATGTGAATGCTCACTTGATTCTGGAACAGAGTAAGTAGGGCGTCAGCTTGTAAAACAACATCAGGTAGCACATACTCTATGTTATCTCCTTCAATCACACCACATATTAACGCCAAACTGATAAGTGTTGAAATACATACTTAATATTTGGTTGTTGATCTTAATCAAATATCAATGGGAAATATTATAATCAACTTGTCTATCTTTGCATATCTCTAACATGTCTGTAATAGGTTTGAATGCAAT
>VDFB02349083.1:0-21716 GCA_007258455.2 Sequoia sempervirens
TGTATGCAATTCTCTCATGCCATTTGGTGACCTTGAGAAATAGAAACATTTTGTAACACTTTGAAAAATCACCTACACCTTTCAATTTGGATTAAAACTGAACCCCCTTGCGAGTGTGAGAAAAAGGCATAGCGTGTGTTCTCTCTTTGTTCATATGAATGAAGATAATCGAACTACGGATGTAATTCCTTTCTATTTTTTATCCTTAGAGGGCCTGCCTCCCCACTTTGAAAGGAGTGAATGAACCAAGCAGTAATGAGCTAAAGCTAAGCTCTTCCACACCGCTATATAAATGTGTGGTTGCAATGAAAATTGTGATCAATTGGAAGTGGTACATGATAGCTCTCCCCCAATATCTTTATGATGCGTAAAGCCCTTTTTCTAAGGGTTGGGAGACCTCTTGACAAAGTTTATCATTGCACCCCCTAAACTAGAATCCCTTACTATGAACCATTGTTTAGAATCCAAAATCCTTAATACGTGTTGGTGCAAGAATGGTCATTCTAAAGCCACCCCACATTTGTACTATTCAATTGTAGAAATAGAAAAATCCTTTTGATCTTTGGATTTTAAGGATTTTGAGATTTGGTGGTCCTAAGAAGTGTGTGTCGTGGAGAGGAGCCAACGTCGCCAAATCTCTAACTGTTTGCATTGTTTGGTGTTTAGAGAAATCTAAGTGGAGATTCAATAAGTATAGCCATTTCAAACCTAGGGTTGTAAATGATTGTTAGTTAGTTGAATACATTGCTTGGATCAAAAATGCTACAAAAACAAACATTCACTATCTTCCTCAAAATTTTAAACACTTTGGCCTAAATATGGATACCTCTTGAAAAAGCCTTGATATTATTGCTTGTCCTAAGTATTCTATCCTTATATATTTCTAAATATCTTGACTTATATCAAAATACATATTTTCCAAAGACAACATAGGAAATTATGGCTTCAACCTCATGATTCTCACAAAATGGACATTGTGAAAATTACGATGTTTTGGACATAAACGTTTATCTTGAAAACATAATTAAGACAAGTGTTTGTGGTAAAATAAACTCATTAATCCAATATTAAATCAAATAAACACCCCACATTGATGTATGTTCAAATAATTGACTCCTCGAACACAAGCAAATTGAGACAAGGAAAAACATTGCAAACATTAAGTCCAAAATCATTTAGTTCTATTGTCCAAATCATTGAGTTCCATTATCCAAAATCATTGAGTTTCACTTTATCCAAAATCATTGAGTTCTTAGGGTTTCATCACTTTAGAGATATAGCATGTTTTTCACTACCTTGGTCTTGGAAAACAAAGTTTCACTCTAGGTCAACATTGGGTCAAAAATTTCATCCATCCTTCATCATATTTCATCCTTCACTTCAGAAAACTTTGCAAAAATTTCAAATACACCAACACTTTGGACTTGGATATCTATCAATCAAACCAACCCCTAACTTAGCTACTTTGTATGTGAAATGAATCCTTTTCCATGCACTTAGTTAAGCTAGTTGTCATCTTTGAACTAGTTTATCTTGAAGGTCATGAGTCTACCCTAAATATTTCCAAGTTCATAAACATCCTTTATCCAAACATCAAAACATCCAACTTCTAGTCAAAAGTGTTGTCCCAAAACGTTTGCAAAGATCACTTTCCACATCATTCAATTTTTCATATTCCATTATCACCATTGCTCCAAAAAGACTTAGAGAGTCCCTTTTACCTAGATTTGAGTCAACTAGAGAGTTCAAACATTACAAATCTCAACATAACTCTCTCATAGGTGACCCACAATTTATGGTAACCACAAGATCACAACACAAGAGAATCATTTGGAAAACCAAAGTCACATTCACCTCAAGTGATCCAAATCCTCAAGAATTTGATACTAGAAGTAAATTTACCCCATCATGACAACCATCATCTCCATTAGGGTTGTATGAGATAGAAGACATCACGAAAAACCCATTTGGACTTACTAGAGAAGAAATAATAGAACATCAAGGCTTAAAAAATGTGGCTCCAATTTCCCCATCTTTTGTTGCACAATCATTGACACAAGGCTTGACTTCATCTATGATTCAACCAACTCCATCCCTTGTACCAAGCCAACCCTTAACATCTAGTCTTACAATTTGGCTAGGAACCAACCTTGGTCTCACTTCATGTCTAGGAACAAACACAAATTTGGGTATTCACAAAATGACCATTCCATTAACCACCAACCTTCCCCAAGATGCAAGTTGGATACCAACCTTTGGCAAACTACTTACATTCCATGATGCCACGAAAATATTAAAATCTCGAGCGCAACCATCTTTATCCATCATCAAAAATACCCCAAGTATACCTAATGTTACGCAAGGTTATGGGAACCAAGTACCTCAAGTAGGAAAACAAGGGAAAGTTAACACTCTCATGCAAAGTCAACCCTTGACAAGTGGTTCCAACAACCCCATTGACACATCAAAACAAGTGATTACCCAAGCTACTCAAGTCAATCTACCATCCACATCAAACCTATCTATCATCAATCCAAATCAAAACAACACCTTGGTTACAAATCCTATCAACCAAGGTAATACCTTGGTCACACCTCAAATACAACAAGGGAACCCCCTACCATCAGTCAAGGGAACCCTTTAAATCAGTTACAAGGTTTGAATGTGCCATTACCATCACAATATCTAATGGAATCATCATCTTTCCCCACAGTCCCTCTCACCATGCAAAATAAAATGGGACCTCAAACTTACATTCCTCCATCTCAATCCACCATCTTGTAAGGAATGTTGAACCAAGGGAACCCTCAACCTCTCATCAACAACCCACAACCCACACAAAACATAAACACCCAAAACCCATCACATGTCTCAACAACCACCCCATCCCTCATTGCAAGTGCACACCTTAGCCTTATAGCAAGCACAAAAAACCTATCAACAAGCCATAGTGGCACAACAAGAAACTTTAACACACCAACAACAACAACAAGCAGCCTTAGCAGCAAAACTACAACATCAAACTCAACAAGCAACCTTAGTAGCGTAACAACAACAAGCTCATCAAGCAGCCCTAGCAACATAACAACAACAAGCTTATCAACAATTCATCCAATAGCAACAACAACAAGCAGCCTTAGCAATACAACAACAACAACAAGCTGCCTTAGTAGTGCAACAACAACAAGCCTAACAAGCCACCTTATCCACACAACAACAAGATCAACAACAAAAATCACAATAATAGCAAGCCTTACTAGCTCAACAGTATGCCCAACAACAATAACAAGATTTATACTATAACCCTCAACAAAACATCGTCAATATAAACATGCTAGGAACATATACATCAACACCTCAATCACCTTCATAGAATCTCACACCACCATACACCCCATACAACACTTTATCATATTAGAATCCCGCATACAACCCATCCATCATCCCAACATATGTTCCTCCACCAAACCCATTAGACGATCTAGCATCACAATTTAAGGCACTATCTCAAGAAATGTAGGACCTTTGAATAGGCAAGACAAAGAAGCCCCAGTCAGAACCTATGTCCATATCCATTTGATCAAAACATTGCAATGGTACCATTCCCTCCCAGTTTTGAAATCCCCAAATTCGAAAAATACAAAGGGAGAGGAAGTCCTATGGACCATACCAAAGAGTTTAATGTCATGTGTATGGAGGTTGCCTATAATGAGTCCTATTTGATGCACCTTTTCCCAAAAAATTTAATAGTTCTTGCCATGGAATGGTTTTCTCAACTACCCCCAACATCAAAACTTTCCAAGAAATAATTGACAAATTCATAGATCATTTCTCCTTCAATCTTGACAAGGGAATAAGTCTAGAATAACTATACACTCTTAGAGAAAACAAAGTGGAATCTTTCGCTAATTTCTTACAACAGTGGAGACAAAGAGCTAGTAAAAGCAATTGGCCACTTCCCAACGAACAACAAGTGGGAATTATCATAGAAAATCTAGATCTAGATCTATCATTCCACTTTAAAATGCAATGCATCACATCTTATGGAAAGCTTGTCCCTAGAGCCCTTAACATTGAGAGAGCCTAATCTCACAAGGAAACACACAAGTATATAAAGACAACTGCCCATCCACTAGTTTTAATGACAAGCCCCACTAGTAGGCCAAGAAAAAGAATGTTACTAGTAATGGTGTTGTTGATACAAAGGTGTCCTTATCTTCTCCTAGACAAGAAAACACCTAAACCATGAATACACAAAAACCATGCATGTCACCATCAAACAATCAATGGCAACAACAAAGAACAAACAATGATCCTAAGTGACAATTCACTCCCTTAGGGGAACCTATGGAAGATGTGTTGAAGAGGCTGATGCAATCTAACCTTATCACACTCCTATATTTCTCAAACTATCAAGAGCCACAAATCAAACCTCGTAGCTATAGAGATCACTTTTGTGAATTTCACCATTACAAAGGTTATAGCACATAAAATTGTTTTAGGCTCAAACATCTAATAGAAGATCTTATTCAACAAAGAGACATTGAGGTCAACCAAAAATATGGGAATGAAAATATGAAATTTACACAAACCCTATGCCTGATCATGGAAAAACAAAAGATTTGACAAAGGCATCAACTTCAAACAATACCCGGGATACCACGTTGGGACATGTTTGTGTTGTTTATGAGGAATCAAATATGTATCAAGATACTATTTTAAAACAAAGTCCAAACCCATCAATAGTGTTTAGCACTATTTCATATCGTAATGACATCAAGTGGATATCAGATTGTGATATCTCTCCCACATATGACTCAATGATTGGGAATGTTGAAGAAGTTCCAAATGAGCTAGAAATATCCCTTATTGCACCCATACCCACAAACTATTACAAAGAGTCTTTTACTGATGATATATCATCCACCCAAGGATCATGTCAAGAGGAGGCTCTTGAGGATAACGAAAGTTATTTTGAATCAAGTCAAGATCAAGAAACCCTATCCCCAAAGTTTCACAAAGAACTAAGGGACATCTTCCAAACAATTTTAAACTCCAAAGATGTCCCCAATATCACTCCTGAGATGTTTCTTTTGGATGGACATATAAACATTCTTCATCCAAAAAATGAGTCTCCCACTCTTGATATTCCTACACAAGAGCAAGAAACAACTGAGATTATGTATTCTTACAATGATTGTGCATCATTGACATCTTTTGAATCAGTACCAACATCTTTTGAAACATTATCAACAGATTATGATGTCATAGAATCAAATAAAATAGTTCATGAGTGAGCAACAATCAATATTATTGATTCTTACAGTGATTGTGCATCATCGACATCTTTTGAATCAACACCACCATCTTTTGAAGCAATATCAACAAATAACGATGTCATGGATTCAAAGAAAATAGTTCATATTCCTAAACAATAAGAACCCATAGGAAAATCATGTGCTCATGACAAGTCCTATTCAGTGGCTATAGATCAGAGGATACATTATCAGGGCAAAGGATTAGGTATTGATAATACCTTCACAACATCGGGGGAAATCTTGTCTACAACAAACATCAACATATGGGGCACAAAGAATCCTTATGATGAAAATGTTGTCAATGCTACAACTATTCATATCATGAGTTAGCATTCACCCATCATCTCATACACAAATTGGGACCAACGTAAAAAGAAGAATTCCTATCAAAGCAAGGAAAAGATCATCAAAGAAAATGAAGCAGTAGAGAAAAAAGGACATGTCAAGCACAAATGGATACCAAAGAAAAATAAAGAAAATCATCCCTCAAAAACTCCATTAGTCAAAGAAACTATGGGGCATAATAAAAAATGAAAATGCATCCATCAAAAGAGTCCTCAAATACAAATGCAAGCTTCTCAAGCTAGGAACAAAGTATATCCAGCGTTGGTCCTAATTCCATGAAAACCCCCATTCCCACCCATCATTGATCATCTTCCCAAGTTTGGAGAGTCAAAGGTTCCAAACCATCAACCAATCCATCTCATATTTCTTTATACATGTCACCATACACTCCATTCACAATATCCAATTCTTGCATTGACCGTGTGTTGGTAGCTACCCTTCATCATAAGGATTATGGAGGCACTTTATCGCAATGTGCGCATATAGACAAGGTTAATTCTGGTATCCACAAGGCATATCAGAGTCCTTCAAGGTTGCATTCAAGTGCTTGTATCTTAGCAAAGTAGCTCCTTCAAGAAGGATACCACTGGCATGTTATGATAGTGGCCTCTACATCAGTTCCACCAAGTGGTTCAACATGAGGGTAAAATCTTCAAAAAATCAAAAAATGATAAAAAAAAATAAAAAAATCAAGAAAATAGTAAAGATAAAAATCGTCCTCTAGTGAAAACCACTATGGTGGCACTTTGGGAAAGTACTATGATGAAAACCTGGCAAATAGGTGTCATGAGTAGAATCAAGCATCTATATGATCCTTCTCAGACAAAAGCATCTCATCCTTGCCATGAAAAATCCAATGTTCCCTCCATCCATCCAATCCATCTTTATTCAAATATTCCACTTTATCTTGATTTTGACAAATATTCGGCGTATACTTCAACTCTACTCATGCCAAAATTTTGACAAGCTCTTTACCATTTTATCTCGTAAAGTCCCATAACCCATATCTAGCATGCTAAAACTCTACCAAAATCTTTGGATAAACATTACCTATCTTGGTTATCCATTGCATTATGAAGAATTGCTAAAAATTGGGGGCAAGTTATTGCACTCTTATTTTCAAATAACTCTTGATCCATGTCTTATATCTCATAGCATTAACATTGACATTGTGGATCGGGTATCGTTTTCCTAAAATATCATCAAAATCCTAAAAAATGTAAAATCTCATCAAAAATCCCAAAAAAATTGTAAAGAAATCATTAGAAAACCCAAAACATTTGCAAAATCCTATCTTTAAAATCCAAAACATTGAGAAAATTGTAAGTCAAAATCCAAAACATCTAGAAAACATCAAAAAACCCTAAAAAGGTCAAAATATTGAAAATCCAAAAGGTGTATGCGGCTTGTTCTAACTATATATTGTCTATGAGCTTGAATGTGAGCAAGGCCATCATTGATGTGCCCTGAGACACCTAGGTCAGTCCTTTAGAAGTATGTCATAATAAACTAACTTTTCCATCATTGGTCATATTTTCATCTTGTTAATAGGTCAATTCACTCGAACTATGTGGTCTTTGCGTGTATAACATAGACAAGGCTTATCTTTGATCAGCCCCAAGACCCCTAGGATAGGTCTTTTAGGTTAGGTTATTGGTCAAAATTATCAAAAAATCCCTAAACATCCAAATATTCAGAAAACAAAAAAATAATAGAAAACGTTCAAAAGACCTCAATAGCCTCAAATATCTCAGAAAACCCGTAAACAACATCAAATAATCTAAAAATCCTGAACATTCGCATAAACTTTTGAAAAGACCAAAAACAACCTCAAAAAAATTTCAAAATACCAAAAACATTGAAATATTCCAGAAAATCCAAAACCATCCATCCCATCTCGCTTTCACCCGCAATAAACTTTCACCCATAATAAATCAATCATCACCTTCAATCTTTGGAAAAACAAGTAGAAAACAAGTATCACAAGTCATAAAGTGAGAACCTAATTGTCAAAATCTAAAGTCTAAATAATAGGTAAATACGTCAGTGAAGTTTATATCAATGGATCTTAGCATTATCATCCTAACATCAAACAACCTCTGATCAACATGTCCTAGGATGTATCCTTCCTAGGATGGACATCAGTATTAGATATCACCTTAGCTAAATTAAACTAGGAAAGAGATATAGATAACACTAACTATTGTTTATGATCTTTTATTATGATTTATCTTAATGACCTATTTCAAGGACCTCTCAATGATGTCTATCAAAAAAATTTAGAGAGAAAGGAATGGGGCATCGATCATTATCTTTCATTTGTTGTTCTTGTGGGTACTCTTGTAAAATAATCTTGGCACATACTTGCTTAGTTGTGTGTAAGAAGGTTGTTTGGAATACATTGTTGACTATTGCATATGCTTTGGTCCAATATATTCTAAGCTTCTAACTTTCATTTCAACGAGGCTTTTGTATGTCATGGTGTGAACAAGAACTATCCTATCTATTTGCAAAGTCAAATTCCATTACACTAGATACAATGTCATCCTGGTTATCAATACCTTGATGCATTGTGTCTATGTGTTATATCGAACAATAAGGAATGACGAAAAATACCAATCTTGGAGTGTGAGAAAATCATCATCTTGATTCATCCTCATTTTGCATTGTCTCATCATCATCTCTAATAAAGTCTCAATGGATCATGGACTTGTTGGATCTTTTTGAAGCAATCATCAAATCAACTGTCATTCTTTATTCTTCTATCTTCTCTCGCTAACCTAGTATCATGACAGTCAACAAAAACATCATCAATGCATCCACCCTACATCCACAAACCATCAACATACATGCATCTCATAATCATAGCATAATCATAAAACATCCATTAGCATAATCATTGCATATCACATCATACATTCTGCATTATCATTTGAGTTGTGATGAATAATATAGATTTGTTATTCTAAGCATCTTAAATCATTGCATATCATAAGCATTTGCATCCATATATGCATATGCATACATGATCATGTCATAAAATGCATATAAAATACACAAAGAAATGCATCCACATCATTTGCATCACATATCATTCATTCCATAGCATATCATGAAAAGATACTAAAAAGAACATAACATTGCATCCATCCATATCATATCATCGCATATCACATAAGCATAAGTAAAGTGCATCCATACATCATCAAATATAAGCATCTCATATCATATGCATTCATAAGAATGGAATAAAGTGAACACATCAACAACATAATCATTCATATCTGTATCATATATATCAAAAAAATGAATGTCATGGTACAAAATTTGGATCATTGTATGTATAATGATCATAAGTACAATATCCACGAGGCTATCAAAAAGGATCCCATGAATGTATATTTGTGGTAAAGAATGGGGCAAAAAAATCAAAGAAGTGTCTATACATAAGAGTTATCCCTAATGGTTGTTACCCTAGCCTGCCTCTAAGGTTGATCCTTAGCTCTTGGTCATGCATCACTACGCTGCAAAAAATTAGGTTGTCTAAGTGCCTACAATATATTATGGTGGTAATGTTGCCTATAATATCCAGCCTTTGTCATGGCCTCTCTATATAATCTCGCTGAAATAGTCCTGCCATGTGTGGCCACCATCATAGCCTCTATTTGCTAGCGTCGGGCAACCTCCTAATCCCTCTCTGCAGTCATGACTTGTACCCACTATAATGCTTGATCCCTCTTGGTCATGAAACTATACATAAGATCTAGTGCTAATGGTTGTTACCCTCTATGGCCTGCCTCTGAGGTTGATCCTCAACTCTCGGTCATGCATCACTATGCTGTGAAAAATTAGGTTGTCTAAGTGCCTACGGTACATCTCGATGGTAATGTTGCCTATAATATCTAGCCTCTGTCATGGCCTCTCTATATAATCTCGCTGAAACAGTCCTGCCATGTGTGACCACCATCATAACCTCTATGTGTTGGCATTGGGCAACCTCCTGATCCCTCTCTGTAGTCACGACTTGTACCCACTATAATGCTTGATCCCTCTTGGTTGTGACACTTGCAACTTGATGCCATGCCTAGTCCCACTCAACAGTCATAGCCAAAAGCTATTGGCGGGCCTGATCCTGCTCACCAATCAAAACCTGCACCTATTGTTGCAACTACTATATATGTGCATCTCTGGAATTTGGTGGTGGTGGTGGCACTACCTACTACTGAACTGGAGGCTACTAAGGAGGCTATTGTCCAACCAGTGGAGCCCCTAGAACCTGACCATCCTGGCCATCCTATTCTCTGCCTCTGGCCCCCCTACCTCTAGGCTCCCTCATGGAGGAGCACCCACTCATTCTGTCAAATTTCATAGAGGTACGGACCAAGCATCATAAGCAAGCATAGTCTATGCTACCGCCTGACCCTAATCATAGGCCCAAGGCTGAGCTACTAACTATTTAAAATTCTCGATTGCCTCAAGAGCTAGAATGGTTAGTCCCCATGTGGGAACCTCTCGAGATGACCTAGAAAAAATGGCCTTGTAAGCATCATCTGGTATGTCATGAACCTCTCCAAACTGTCGAGCTACCCTGTCTGGTAAATATATCTTGATGATGGTGTGCTCACAACCATACATATATCAGGTTTGTCTCATAAAGTATAGTTGTTGCACATCATCATACCATGGTGGCATCTATAGCCATGGGCGCCATCAAAAAACTATCATATCATCAATAACTCATCGCCAGTATGGGATCCCAATCTGTCCAATGTGCCTCAATGTAATCACACCTCTATATTGCTAGATCACAAGATCATTTGGCTCCACGTCTGCCATTTGCACAATCGATTGGAGCACGGTGATATGCTACCACACCTAAATATGAAGCAGTCACCCCTGCACCAATGGCTCTCCCATCACACTAAACAAAATCATGCACGTCATGATACAATGAGGCAAACATCATAGGCCCCCATGCAAAAAGTGTCCTCCTGTGAAGCATCTGGTGCCACGTCAATCCCCATCCTGGGCTGAACCCTTTGTTGTGTTTGTCAAGAGCCACCAAACCTGGAATAATGGCTGCAATGATCAATTTGAAAGTGGGCACATGACCTCTATACGACTTGAGGTCGATCTATGATGTAACTAAAGTAATGTCCTCCAGCTCCATCACATCATGACAGGCATCAAGTCTGACATCAACGTCAGAGATCACACAATCTCCATGTATCTACAAACAAAGAATACACCATACATCCTCTAAGGTCACTGTTGCCTCACCTGTTGGAAGGTGGAATGACAAAGTCTCATTGTGCCATCTCTCGCACAGTGTAAACATCATAGCTAAATGTGTTTGGATGATGGGTGCACATGCAACATACCAGAGGACGATCTCTCCCATGTGCTCCTGGCATAACTATGAAAAATCACCTAGTCTCTCCAACACGGTGGGCTTGTGTTCATGTGACATCAGTGGTGGAAGGACTACCTACATCCATGAAGTGCACGACAATAGGAAATCGAGAAAATTTAACTCAATCTGAAATTTTTAGCTCAAAAATCACAATAGCGTCGCTATATTTAAATTTCAAATTGCAATGCCCAAAAACATTTCAAATTGCAAATCACCACATGCATTTCCAAACACACAGGAATCAGTATATAAACTTTGGAAACCCTAACTCTAATTTCTAAATTGGAAAGTGCATCGCTATATAATCATGCATCAAATTTAAAATTAGAAACCCTAATTTTAAATCACGAATAGCATTGCCATATAAATATGCATCACTATAATTTATTTGGGCGTCACCGATTGCAACATGGGCATCGTTATATAGCGATGCCACCAAATTTTAAACTTTAAAGCGTAATAAATCATCAAAAAGTCAAATTTCAAATCAAGTTTGGAGTTACATATCGGTGGTCCTATGCCTAGAAGCCACTAATACTCTCGAACTCGGTCAAAGATGTGCCTGGGAATCTCTCGTCGTGCCATTTTGTCTGAGGGTTAGAGCTCAAATAGCAAGAATATCTCAAGTGTGAATGCATAAATGAATTGAAAGTGACCCTTCTTGGCTTATTTATGCTAGAAAATTAGGGTTTTTTGCCCTAATTTCACCTTCAAGCTAGGGTTTATCATCATTTTCACCAATTTTTCCAATTGGAACCTAATTTTGCATCATTTTTTGTGTTTTTGGCATAATTCTTGCATCTCAGAGCCTTTCTGGACCCTTGGGGCAGCTTTTAACCTTTATCGAGAAATCAACCCAAAATTCAAAAAAATTGCCCGATTTCTCGAGGAGGCAGGAAATTAGATTTATCCTTCCACTGGGGCATCTTAAAAAATGAGATTCTTTTTTTATTTAAGCATCAATTTTGATATGAAGAGCATTATTCTTTGAACCAAAACATCAGGTAACTCACTTCAAAGAGGGGAAAAATGTAGACACTGAAAAATGTCCTAAACGATATAATACACTCAAAATGGGTTTACTAACATCATTTCCTCTTTAAACCCATCCTCTTTTTGCTTAATTAATTAAATTAACCTAGATAATTTAATTAATGACATAATTTTTGTCCATTAACCTAATTCATCAATTCAAGTTAATTTACTCCCCTTTTGCACTAACATTTCATCTCATTAAGTTAAATAAATCAAACATTTAATTTAATTCCCTAAGTCATCTTATTTAATTAAATAACCCTAGGTTATTTAATTAAATATCATTCCTTCTCCCCATTCATTAAATTTCAATTTAATGAATATCACTTTAATTCTTCTAATCCCTAATTGCATGATTAAGCCTTGTTTAATTAGCAATTAAAGCCTTCCTCTAAAAATTGGAATGTTTTCTTATCCCTTTTTTGCACAATTAAAATTTCTTTTAATTTGCAAAATGCCTTTTATCCTCACCCAAATGAATATTCCAAGGAATATTCTTATTCCTCCATCATTTGAAAAAGGGATATTTTCACTTAGCTTCTAATGCAAGTTTTAACCTTTAACCTTTTGAACAAGTCACCTTTGACCTTGTGTGTGCAGGTCAAAAGTGTGTTTGTTTGAAGCAAATGTGAGCCCTTGATTAAATCCCATCATGCATTCTCATCCATTGATGAGAATCCATGATTTGTGCCTCTTCTTCCTTTCATCTTTGATCATTGATTGATCTTTTTGATCTCAACCCTCCATTTCTCATTTGCTCTCCTATAAATAAAGCACTATTTGGAGACAAATGGATCCATCTTTCAATCGCAAAGTCATATTGTTGAATTCACTCACAATCACACTCTCAATTTACTTACTTTTAGCTAATTTTAGTTCATTTTTAGTTTCATAGTAGCTTCAAGCATCCATTAATGGCTTCCATGCATCCATCTTAGTTTATAAATTAAGGTTTCCATCTTTTAGCTTAGAATTAGCTTAGATTAGCTTAGCAATTACATAATTAGATCAAATTTAGCATAGAATCATGTTAATTTAGCTTGCATCATGTTTAATTTAGCATAAATCAGGTTTTCATCCATTTATCACTGTTTGCATCAATTCTCTTCCATAGAATCAATTGAAACAGGCTCACTAATCATAGGATTGGGAAAGGATCATTGTTCCACATCAACACAACACCAATTCCAAAATAGGATAAGTTTCAAATGGGTTAGAGTAGGAATTTAATTGTTTTCGTAGTTTGTAATTTTTAGTTTCAATAAATGCTTAGTTTAACTTTCAATTTGAATGATCTTGTTTGAGATTGAGGTTTAGTGGCTAAATTATGCTTCAATTCATCATGGATCAAGTGTAATCAACCCACACTGACAATCCTCAGTCCACAATATTATATCTCACCTAATTATTGAATTTGTGTATATATGTACATATACATATCCCTCTATACACATTTATATACATTCACCATATTTATATTCAAATACTCATTTCATGCAATGTATGTCATATAAAGGAGTTTTGTTATTTTAATTTGATTTTGATTAAATGGTCAAGAAGAATCATAGATGACCAAACCTAACTTTCCCTATCAACCAAAAAGCTATGAACTTAGGATTGACACTTACCAATATGATACTCAAACTGACTCAACAAGGTTCTTCTAACCCTTGCTTGTGAGTGTGTGCATCAACTCAAATATGTATATACCAATGGTTCCCATACCAAAATCCTCTCTTGGGTGATATTATCCCTCCCCCTTTGGAGGGTTTGAACCTTTCTTACATCCAACTTAGTGCAACATTTACATAGTTAGTTGATAACATATAAATCATATTCATCATATATCATAAGCATCATTAAAGAATTTAAAAATTAATTCACCATAATTCATATTCATACATTTCATTCATCCATTGAACATCATCAAAACATAATCTTGCATTTAAAATTATATTTACTCATAAAGGTAAAACTAATCTAGTAACTAGAAATGGGGTGTAAAAATATTGCATTGGAAAAGTATAGCTATCTAGAACCATAGTTGAATCATATCATGAAGAAGGGACAATCTCATATCTTGAAGATGTGGAGTTATCTTGTGACTCAACATTTCTTATTTCCATTTGAAAAATATTAGCTGCTACTTGAAATTTTGGACAATGTAACTCTGAGTGTTGATTAGTGTTATGTAACATACACCAATTTAACAAGGTTGCCTCTACTAAGAAAACCCTATTAGAAGACTTATTTTTAGTTGAAGGTGGATTTTCAAATGTAGAAGGGACACCTCCATTGTTTTTTCTTGTATTCCATGTCCTATTTTTCCTTTGGAAATTATGATTATTCTAATTATACCCTTGATTTCTCTGAGCACTCTATGACTGATTGTTCTGATTTCTCAAATAAGTAACTTTAGTTGATAACCTTTTCATTTTATCAGTAAAATATTTAATTTTGTCCTTTTCTTCTTGAGTCCTTGAAGAAGAGGAGGAATTTTGCAAGTACACTAGTTGATTTGGTGGGACTTGAGACAATGGAGCACCTGGATGGACAACTAATTTATATGTAGGAATTTGATTCATGACAAGGGTATGGTGAGTTAATAATTGATTTATTCCTTGAATGTGATTTGGTGCTACTAGTGCACCCAAATAATTGACTGGTCCTGAGATATTTAGGCCTAAATATGTGTTAACTTTAACTACCTTAGCATATGCTTCAACCAAAGTGGTTGGGGCAGGGTTAGACTTGTCTTGTTGGCTCATCCTCCAAAATGTATGGATTATGGATCTTGCAATCTATTATAGGCTCTACAAAATCTATTATTGAAGGATATGATTAGTTCATGGTCTTTCCTTTTTACTTTAACAAATTGCCTATACAACTCAACTAGGCTAATAGGAATCCTAAACTTCCCCAAGAAATTATTTTTTAAGATCTCCCACTTGAAGTAACAAATCTTGCTAATAGATGAATAAACCAGTAGAATGCTTCCTCTCCCAAGGAATGGGTAAAAATACTACATGCCACATCTTCATATTCAATTCTCCTATTTTGGAGAGCCCCTTCAAATATTTTGATATGTTCCTTAGCAATCCTATCACATCATTGAAAAATAATTTAGAACAAAAGTTTTTTGGATTTTTAGGCATGTCATGGTATACTATGAAATGCTTGGGAGCGGGATTATTTGGAAACCAAACCATTATGGAAGTTAGGATTTGGATTGGTGTTACTTGGGGTTGATGTTGTGGGGACTGAAAAAGGTATTAAGGGCATGATCGCCTTGATGTTCCAATTGATCTACACCTTGAAAAGAATTATAACTACACAAATTTTGAATTGTTAAAAGTGGATTTGAGAATTCTCCTAATCCTCTCAGGAAATAATGAATTTGTATGCTTCAGTTTTTACTAGTAAATGTAAACTACCCTTCTTCTAGCACCAATTATGTTAACGGGTGTTATTGCACTCTCCAACAAAGAATAAAATACACTAGGTATCCTATCCTCTCATGAAAGGAAATCGTATTTGATCACTCAAATAATCTAATCCCAAGGTTCTAGTAGTAAATTCTTGATTGTGACATGGATAACTCAATGGAATGAATGTTATAATACTGGTAATCACAAAGGGACATACTCTTTCTGAAAATTGAAAATTATTTTTTGCATTGAGATAGATTTCTAAAATCCCCTTCCTAATAATTCTTGATTTCTTGAAATCCAAAATATCTGATTTATCTCTTCAATTATAGAATTTTTTTTGTTTTCCAACTTTTCACCTCAAATAAACTTCAAAAGGACTAGGGTTTAGAAAACCTAATTTAACCTCAAGGTAAAAGTTAACTGGAATCAATAGACAAGCTCCATAAAAATTGATTTTGCTTCACTAGTTTAACACAACTACACAAAATAGATGTAATCCTCAATTAAAATCTTAAGATTTTTAGATTATAAATCATTCATTAAACCTATTAAACCAATGCAATTTAATCAACAATTCACAATCTAAATTAAACATAAAATAGTTCAGACTAACAATACACACAAACTTACAATCAACAAGAATCAAATGGTATGAACCTGGAACTCTATCAATATCAACTCCAATAAATCTTCAAATAAAATAAAGAAATTTTAAAAGATAGATCTTGAGCAGATACATGTAGCCATGATAACATTCAAATTTGAACACACAATAATTCATAAAGATAATATTTTGTATTAATTTTAGCAATATTTTTATAACAATTACAAGTTATCTCCCCTTTTACAATGGAAAAGGCATAACCTTTAATAGATTTTCAAATACAAATGAAAGTTTAATATTCATTGTTGATCAATGACCTGGATTTTTCCAAATTAGGGTGGTTTAGAATAGGGTAGTTTATATTAGGGTGGACCATATTGCATTTAATAAAAAAAATTAAATAATAATCCTTTGGTAGAAGACTCTAGGCGAGCTAGGCTAGGTGTGGTAGTTTTACATCAAAAAGCATATTTGGCACTAATTTCAAAAAAGACCCTCATCCACTACTACCCGTCCAACCTCCTTTTCCTTTCTGGCATATTCTAGAAATATGGAAAGGATCTCATTAAGTTCCTCATTGGGAGGTGTGGGAACCATTTGTATCCTATTCATCAAGGCGGCCAACTCACCATCAAAACCCTTTATCAATTTAGTCTAATAATTTTGTGATTCCTTGAATCTATGCATTATGTTTAGAAACATAGATGCATCTTCTAGATGATCTTCAATGAATGAGGAATATGATGAGTGTGAAAATTTGTCCTTCCATAATTTCTTCAAAGCATTAATATCCATATTATCTTTGGAGTTTGTTTTCTTGTTAGTGCTTCCAATAATGCAAAACAACCATCAACAATTTCATTCAAATACTTTTTAATTCTTGTGGAATCACTTGTGGATTTATCCATTATTCCCCTTTTGAACATTAATTAATGAAACCAATATTTTAGTTCATTAACCTTATTTTTTTCCACTATTTTCTCCCTAATCAAAAATTCTTATGGGACATCAATTAACATGCTCAACCTGAGTAACATTTTATCATCAAAACTCCTACAATCTAAAACCATTTCTTGCACCTTCTGAAGGAAATTTTGGGTGGTGGTGTAGACCTTCATTAATTCATCAAAATCCTAATTACCTCTGTCAAAAACATCGCAAATTCATTTGTTGGTCACCCTGGTAGCTAATTTCGTTTTCTTCAATTCATCAATTGATTCTTTTGATAACACCTCTAGAGGAGTGAATGTTCCTTCAACTTGTTGCACAAGACCTACTTGGTGTTTGATATAACTTTGTAACTCCTCTACTTGTGCCCTTAATTATACATTTTCCTTCTCTTACTTTTCCAATCTTTGTACTATGGTCTCAAAAGATTCTCTGAGCTCTTAGACCTCCTGTTTCTTCATGGTTGGCCCCAAATTTATTGAAGAAACATTCTTTTCCACATAAGAAATCTCTCCTTTTTTCCTTTTCAACTGAGGGAGTGGAAATGTGCACAACAATGTTATTTGAATCATCCTTAGTGATATTTGAATAAATTCTTTCCCTCTTCTTTTCCTTGGGCTTATTGATCCTAGATAAAAATTCTTCAATATTTGGAGTAGTTGTTTCTATTATTGTCTTTTCATGTAACTGGTCTCTTATCTAATCACGTGTTTTTGATTGTTGAATGTTTTGAACATACCCTTTCTCCTAGATTTCTTAATAAACCGTGTACTCTAGACCCTTATTCTTTTCCTCTTGATGAACATCTTTTTGATCTTGTTGCACTTTCTTAGCATTATCCTTCTTAGGTTCATCCTTTTTTTGCTCATCATTCACTTCTACTAATGGAGGCTTCATATTCTACTCCTCATACTGCTATACTTCTTGTTGTACCTCCACTTCAATATTTTGTTCTTAAAAAATTGGAGCAATCATTACCTCCAAGATAGTTGACTCTTTATTTTCCTACTCCTCATTCTCTTAAGATTTTATCAATGCTATCTAACTTGGGAAATGGAATGCTACCCAAAGAAGAGGATTTCCTCTTATATACTACTTGTGATTTCTCTCTTGAACTATCCAATGAAATCACCTCTTCCCTTTGTACATCCTTACTTTGTGAAGTAGTAGTGGTAGTGGGAGTTGATGATGCAACTAGTATATTTTTAGTTGGCACAGAGGAAGGACTAGCCTCTTGTTGGGTAGCAGTTGATGGGAGAGTATGCTCTCCTATGGAAGGAGGAGGAATAGGAGGATATATGTATATGGTGGAAGAAGAATCTTTCTTTCCTTTACCTTTTGTTTGACTCTTTGCAAGAGGATCCTTTGTTGCAGCTCTAGTGATTCTTCTTCTTTTCTCTATTGGCTTCCTCTCTAGAGTATCTTTCTTCTTCTTTTCTTTCATATTCTTCACTTCTAAAGGTTCTTATTCAGTATCTTCCTCATCTATATCATGCGTTTTACCTTCTTTTGTTTCTTTCTCCTCATCCTCTGATGTGTGTGACTCTAAGTCACCCATCAAATCAAATGTTAGTGTCACTCCTTCTTTAGTCAAATTGGAAGTTGTGTATTCCACCCATTTCCTTGTATATTTCAAAACTGGATCCATTAATTCATCTAATTTTTTAATTTCTTCTTCAACCCAATCAAGAGGTGGAATGGGTCTATCCTTCACCAAATATAATTATGGTATTGTATACAATCACCATCATCCACCACCTGATCAAGTATAGGGAATGGCCTATAAAGCTTAACCATGTCAACTTCCATTCTTGAGTACCTTCTCTTTTTTACCTCCAATTCATGTTGGCAATTGGCCCATTAGTCATCAATATGAGGCTTGTGCCATACCACCTACTAGTTAATTGATTTGCTACATCATATGGGTCAAAATTTATTCTAACTGTGTGAGTTTTCATATTAAATAACTGCAACTCAACCTCTGAGTTTTCAGCTCCCAATGTTGATGGACAAGCTTCTATTCCACGAAGCATAATGAGAAATTTAACACCTACCTTATGCCTAACTTTTAAAATTTTGTTAAATAGGTTTAGTTGCCTTGTTACTTCAAAAATTACAATCTTGTTTGTGGGATACCTTGGCAACCTATTTGGTCTATTATGGCAACCTTGTATTCTAATATAGGAAAACTTGGGAAATTATAATACCATGATCCATATTTCTTTATTAAATCCACAGCCTCTTGTGATAACCTAGCATTCAGAGTCCCTTGCAAAATATTTACAGTATACATGAGGAATGTATTATGTACCCTTTTGTAGTGGGTGGTACTTTGGAGGTACAATTGGGGATAGTAGTCATAAAATTTGTATTGCCCAGGTCCAGTGCCCACATCCCCAAGACATGTCAATCCTCTATATCTAAAATTTCTTGCAAGCATGTACACCACATATGAGGTCATCGTGAAAGATTGCTTTTCTCCAAGTTCCTAAACTAGGCATCTATGTCACTAAGTATTTTTCCCCAAAGGATATTCTTATCTCTAGTAGATATATCTTCAATGTAGGAGAACATTCATTATGCAAATTAAGCTAATATTTGGAGACCCATTATTTTTCCTAAGAGGGTGACTAAAACTTCATAATCATCTTTGAAATCACTCCTATAGAGGGTCTTAGTTATTTTGGAGTAATTTGTCCTGGGTTTTTCCAGCCAATGTGAGCTGATTATCTCCAAGCACCTTCCAGGACCTTGGGTGTAGATCCCTTTGGCTGCTTCTTGGGACACCATTTTCATTTTCAAATGATTTGGGATGTTAAAGGCCTCAGCTATAGCCATCTCTATGAAATTGTATTGGGTGAATATATTGTAATCCCTTTACAAATTATAAAATAGTGATTTCAGCCATAGTTATTGAGAGATAAATCTCTCCTCTCAGAAGGGGGAGGCTCCCTTCTTACTGCTTACTGGAACAAAAAGTAAACTATGCTAGACTTCACAATATATACACTATTTTAACCATGTAGGGTGTGTGTTACATTCATCATTTTCTCTTATTTCAGAAAATGTGTTTACAATGTTCCACAGTGTTACTTCATAATGCTTATACATTTCCAAGTAATAACCTAAGCAATAATTCCCAATATTCTCAATTGACATAAGTATAATCCAAGAATACCAATATAACTAAAAGATATGTAACCAGAAAACACAATAAAGCACAAAGTCTTTTCATTGTTCTCAATAAGAGTTCTTCAATAATCAGTGATGTAAATTGGAGCACAACGTCTTTCAATCCACGTCGTGAAAAGATCCACGTACCAAATGAATAATTTCAAGCTCAAAGTCTTGAAATTCTTCACCAAAAGATATTAATAGTACACACAGTTCCAAGAGATCAATATAACACAGTTTATAAAGTTGATCTTGAAATCCCTTCCAATCATAATAGAGAAATTCCACTTATTCCACTAATAATAAGAAAGATCAAGCAAAAATGACATAAGAACACTCTTGCTCTAACAATATTAATTCAACACAAAGTCTGATACCAAAATCTTCCTTCTTTTATTAATAGATTTGTATTTTCAATTCAATCTTAAAGTCTCAAAGTTGAGAAATAATTTCAGCAACACTTCATTCCAATAGATAAAAGGTGAAAAATACAAATGAGCTCTCTCATATTTATAGGTGAGAGCTAAGAGCTAATCTAGGAAAAAAATTGACTACTTTGACTTATTCAACGATGGACTCCAAAATTATTGGAGGATTTCAAAGTTGTTACATGTATTTAAAATTTGACAAATGACATGCAAATTGTCTTTGGCTAACTACAAAAACTTGAAAACTAAACTAAGGCATGATCATCCTTCCTCAACATTCTGCATCAAGAAATCATCATCATGATGTGCATGTTATCACTGTCTGGCATTGGAGTGTACTTGGAGATGGCGAGGATTATAGAGATTGATTCCTTCTATGGTGTTGAATGCTTTCCAGTTCCTTTCAGGAACAATTTTCAAATTATCTAGAGTAAACTGAAAATCCATAATTTTTTCCATTGAAGCTATTGAGAAAGCTTCATCTTCAAATTCCTTTTGAAAAATTTATGTATACTCTTGAATAATTGAAACATTGGGAAGAACTTTCTAGTTGTGTTCCAAAGCTTTCTTGCTCGGTGATAGACAAGAATTCGATCAAAGCTGCTCAAGAACCCAAACACAAAAGATCGGTATGGCATGTAAGAATACCTACAAAAATTGTGTATATTCCTATGTTAGGGAAAAAACTAGTACAAAAATAGAAATAAATGACCAAAAAACTACTAAAATTTGGTCATGTGACCACTAGTTTGGTCACGTGACCATTAGTAGTTTATTGCCAGTCATTTATAACACGACCAAATTCATGACTAAACCATTTTTAGTCATTTACTGGTTGTTTTGATTGATCAATTTGGTGGTAAATTTAGTCATTGATTGTTGTTAACTTATCATTTATTTAGTCATGGTAGTCCTTTATTTAGTCGTGATAGTTGTTTATTTATTCATGGTAGTTATTTATTTAGTCATGGTAGTCATGTAATTAGTCATTGTAGTCATTTATTTAGTCATGGTTTAGTC